>JALJCO010012804.1:0-33117 GCA_023101725.1 Atherinomorus stipes
TAATGATGTTTATTGGAACCAAGTTTAGAGTGGAGGCGTTCAAAAATTCAGAGGCAGCAGCCAGGCCATCTGCTGAAACAAAAAGTCCAGGATCCAGAAACGTGGTCAAAAACAGGCAGAGGTCGGTACACAGGTGGGCAGATGTCAGGTACTTATCTCCAGGGAGCAGGAAAGACTCGTTGGTCAGAGGCAGAGCACAGGTCGTAATCCAGGAAGGCAGATGGGCCAGGCGGTTCCGGGGGGGGGGTACCTGATGTTGTTCATGACTAGCTGCTCAAAGCACTTTATGATGATGGGGGTGAGTGCAACAGGGAGGTAGTCATTGTGGCAGGTGGGGGACAACTTCTTCGGTACTGGGATGATGGTGGGGGCTTTGAGGCACATCGGGACGACGGCTTGTCAGCGACATGTTAAAGATGTCCATGAAGACATCCATGAGCTCAGCAGCACAGTCTCTCAGGACGCGACCAGGAATCTCGTCGGGACTGGGGGCTTTCCTGCTGTTGATCCTCCTGAGTGCCCTCACGCTATCCGAAGACACTGACAGCACCTGGTCATCGGAGGGCGGAGGGATCCTCTGTGCTGGAGTGCTGTTGTCCGCCTCAAACCGAGCAAAGAAGTTGTTCAGCTGGTTCAGCAGGGAGGGGGAGTTGTCCCAGGTATGCGCGGGGGGGTGCTGTTAACTGCTCACTGATGTGCTGGTCGAGTTCATTCAGTGCCTCACTCCTGTTGTTGGCGAAGCTGGGAGGGATGTAGACGGCTGCTAGCAGGATAGCGGTACATTCCCTGGGCAGGTAGAATGATGATCATTCACTCCCCCAGTGGTGAACAGTGTCTGCAAACCGCCACAGCATCGTTGATGTAAACACACAGTCCACTGCCGCAAGTCTTCCCCCTCAACGAGCACTCTGTCCGCTCGGAAGCATGTTAGCCCTTTTGATAGCTGGATAGCTCTTTTTTCATTGCAGCCATTTCCAAAAATCCAAAGAGTTCATTTTATTTCTCATTAATGTCATTCAGCACCCATCTTGACAGAAGAAAATGATATATAGAAATATAGAATTTTTTGCAAATTTATTAAAAAAAGAAAAACTGAAATATTTCATAGTCATAAGTATTCAGAGCCTTTGCAGTGACTCATATTTAACTCATATTCTGTCCGTTCCTTCTGATCCTCCTTGAGATGGTTCTCCTCCTTCATTGGAGTCCAGCTGTGTTTAATGAAACTGATTGGACGTGATTAGGAAAGACACACACCTGTCTATATAAGAGCTTCCAGCTCACAGTGCATGTCAGAGCAAATGAGGATCATGAGGTGGAAGGAACTGTCCAAGGAGCTCAGAGACAGAATTGTGGCGAGGCACAGATCTGGACAAGGTTACAAAAGAGTTTCTGCAGCACTAAAGGTTCCTAAGAGCACGGTGGCCTCCATAGTCCTTACATGGAAGAAGTTTGGGACGAGCAGAACTCTTCCTAGACCCGGCCGTCCAGCCAAACTGAGCAATGGTGGGAGAAGAGCCTTGGTGAGAGAGTAAAGAAGAAGCCAAAGATCACTGTGGCTGAGCTCCAGAGATGCAGTAGGGAGATGGAGAAAGTTCCACAAAGTCAGTATCACTGCAGCCTCCACCAGTCGGGGCTTTATGGCAGAGTGGCCCGATGGAAGCCTCTCCTCAGTGCAGACATATGAAAGCCCGCATAGAGTTTGCCAAAAACACATGAAGGACTCCCCAGACTGAGAGAAATAAGATTCTCTGGTCTGATGAGACCAAGATTGAACTTTTGGAGTTCATTCTAAGCGGTATGTGTGGAGAAAACCAGGCACTGCTCATCACCTGCCCAATACCATCCCAACAGTGAAGCACGGTGGTGGCAGCATCATGGTATGGGGGTGTTTTCAGCTGCAGGGACAGGACGACTGGTTGCAGTTGAAGGAAAGATGAATGCGGCCAAGTACAGAGATCCTGGAAGAAAAGCTCTTCCAGAGTTCAGGAGCTCAGACTGGGCCGAAGGTTCACCTTCCAACAAGACAATGACCCTCACACACAGCTGAAATAACAAAGGAGTGGATCAGAACCACTCTGGACCATTCTGGACCGGCCCAGCCAGAACCCTGACTTAAACCCAACTGAGCATCTCTGAGAGACCTGAATATGGCTGAACACCACCGTTCACCATCCAACCTGACAGAACTGGAGAGGATCTGCAAGAAGAACCAGAAGATCCCAAATCCAGGTGTGGAACACTTGTTGCATCATTCCCAAGAAGACTCATGGCTGTACGAGCTCAGAAGTACTTCTACTCAGTACTGAGCAAAGTACTCAATAATTATCACCATGTCATATTTCAGCTTTTCTTTGCAAAAATGCAAAAATGTCCACATTTCTGTTTTTTCTGTCCAGATGGTGCTGAGTGACATTAATGAGAAATAACATGAACTTTTTTGATTTTGGAAAATGGCTGCAATGAAACAAAGAGTAAAAAGTTTAAAGGGGTCTGAATACTTTCTGTACCAACTGTACGTGAACTGTACATGAAAAACAGTTCCTCTCCTTTCTGGACCAGTTCTTCTGAAACCTGTAAGACTAGATCAAGTCTGGAGCTCTGAATGTGAATGAAAGTATTTTTTTTCTTATCTGCAATTGGCATGAAGTGATGGACCCTCTAACGGCCATGAGATGCATTTTTATGCACATTTATATGTTTGATGTTTTTATTGAAACTTCATCATCATCATCATTTTCTGCACCGCTTATCCAGTTCAGGGTCGCGGGGGTTGCTGGAACCTATCCCAGCTATTATCAGGCGAGAGGCGGGGTACACCCTGGACAGGTCGCCAGTCTGTCGCAGTTTTTGAAACTTGGTGAAATTATTTTTGTGTGTGTTTAAGTACTTTCTCACCATTATGAGCATATTTCACAAATACTGCAATAATAACAATAGCCGTGGCATGAAATGTTCCCGTCACTGCATGCCTCATGCAGACATATGTTCAGGACAGCTGTTTTCTAACGCATTTGCTGAGGAAACGGAGCATGTGAAGTCTGAGACTGTAAAGCCTGGCGTTCCTCTCAGCAGGAACCAGCAGGTCCTGGTATTGACTCCTTGCTGTGAATCAGTAATAATGTCCCTCATGTGTCCTGCAGATCAAACTCAACAGCAAAGGGCTTATCTTCTCCGTGGGACTCCTGCTGGCCTCGGTGTTCCTGACCGTAAGTCTCATCCCTCTCTGCCTCCTGGCGTCATTCTGTCCGCTGCTGAAACAAATATCCATCTTCTCTGCCTGTCCTCTCAGGTCCTGGGAGTCCACCTGAACAAGTGGACGCTGGACAAACGTCTGGGTCTCATGTGTCTCCTCCTCTACTCAGTCTTCCTGTGTTTCTCCTGCCTCATCGAGTACAACATCTTTACCTTCGTCAACCTGCCGACCTGCCAGGGCGACTGAGACTCGCACAGGTATCTGCAGGTGGTTCCTCTTCAAGCATTGCACAGGTAGCTGCTAGTGTCCCCCACCAACGGTAACCGTGACTGTCCATCCCACCAGACACACTCCAGGTCTGGTCCAAGTCTGGTCTGGTCCCTCCAGGTCTGGCCAGACCTGGTGCAGACCTCCCACTCTGGCTGCTTGTTTTCCTCTCTGCTCGGTGCAACATGGAGCCGCTCCAGTGTTTCCCCCCAGTCAGACCAGAGCGTGGGACTCTCCCAGTGAGCAGAGCTGGAAATCACTGCTGGCATGAAGGACACACACGTACAGACACGTACAGACACGTACAGACACGTACACGCACGTACACGCACGTACACGCACGTACACACACGTACACACACCTACACACACGTACACACACGTACACACACCTACACACACCTACACACACGTACACACACGTACACACACGTACAGACACACACACACGTACACACACGTACACACACCTACACACACACGTACACACACCTACACACACGTACACACACGTACACACACGTACACACACGTACACACACGTACACACACGTACACACACGTACACACACACCACGTACACACACGTACATACACGTACACACACGTACACACACCTACACACACGTACACACACGTACACACACCTACACACACGTACACACACGTACACACACGTACACACACGTACATACACGTACACACACGTACACACACGTACATACACGTACATACACATACACACACCTACACACACGTACACACACGTACACACACACGTACACACACGTACACACACACATACACACACGTACACACACGTACACACACAGGTACACACACACGTACACACACGTACACACACATACACACACGTACACACACGTACACACACACGTACACACACGTACACACACACACGTACACACACGTACACACACACGTACACACACGTACACACACGTACACACGTACACACGTACACACACATGTACACACACGTACACACACGTACACACGTACACACGTACACACGTACACACACATGTACACACACGTACACACGCACACACACGTACACACACACGTACACACACGACACACACACACACACGTACACACACGTACACCACACACGTACACACACATACACACACGTACACACACGTACACACGACACACACACACACACACACACACACACACACACACACGTACACACACGTACACACACGTACACACGTACACACACATGTACACACACGTACACACGTACACACACACGTACACACACACACACACACACACACACACACACACATGTACACACACGTACACACACGTACACACACGTACACACACACGTACACACACACGTACACACACGTACACACACATGTACACACACGTACACACACGTACACACGTACACACACATGTACACACACACACACACGTACACACACGTACACACGTACACACACACACACACACGTACACACACGTACACACGTACACACACAACACACACGTACACACACGTAAAATAAACCTCTTTGTCTGACTGCATGCTTCTGACACGAGGAAGTGTTATTTAAAGTCTGTCTGTAGGCGTCATGTTTCTTAGCTGCAAACCTTTAAAATGATAAACAAGCAATGATGTAAAGTGATGGGGGGGGGGAGTTTTACACTGTTGCAGAGTCGGGGTTAAAATCTTGACGAACCTGATGAACCTGTTATGCAGATAAGCACATTTGTCAGACACTGTTATCTGAATTTCCTCTAACACTGTTTCTAAATGGGACGGGGGCTCTGTCTAAATGTAAAGAAAAACAAAATACAATAATTTTACAAATCTCATCACTCTGTAACCCGGCACACAGAGATTCCTCCTGATTCTCTCCATCCTCTGATGATGTTCTACACTGTAAATGGAGGGTCTTCAAATTCTCAGGAACATTTTTCTGGACTTGTTCCACAAATTTTAGAACCAGTTTGTCTCAGATTGGTAAACCTCTGTCCATCAGTCCATCTGTCCATCTGAGAGACTCTGAAATGCTCCTTTATACCCACTTGTGTTACTGGTTTGTTCCCAGTTAAGCCAGTTAGATATTAAAGTCTCCTCCTACTATCATTTTCCAGACGTGCTGCTGCATCAGATTCAGAATCAGCTCAGATTTTCCATGAACAG
Source organism: Atherinomorus stipes (assembly GCA_023101725.1). Taxonomy (NCBI): domain Eukaryota; kingdom Metazoa; phylum Chordata; class Actinopteri; order Atheriniformes; family Atherinidae; genus Atherinomorus; species Atherinomorus stipes. The sequence goes on from JALJCO010012804.1 coordinate 5,655, forward strand.
GTAAAATGTCAGTTTCATTATCATCTACTGGGAATAAAACCGAAGCTTGGTTTTTATTTATTTACATTTGTACAGAGTCCCAACCTGTGGTTGTATCTGTTAATCCATCTCAAACTTGCAGATAAAAGTGTAAAGTTTTCCTTCTGTACTTCTACAGTAGATGTGCACATCCTCACGACTAGGGCATTATGTCATCTCCATTTTACCAGTTAACTTCATTAAGAGCTCTTTCTTCTGTAAATAGCCCCTCTTTGTAAATCTCCCCAGATATTTTATCCATTATTTATTGGTATGACACCCTCTCCCCTGATGGACACTCAACCATAGCTAAGATCCCTGCAAAGAACCACAACCTCCTCCTCAGGTGTCTGGCCGGTTTGGAGCCTGTGACTGCTTCTCAGACAAACACACCAAAGGACTGTAAACTGTTGTGTATAGCGTTTTTAACTAAGACTGCTCTGGAAGCTTCCACCAGACCAAACTTGGAAACGGACGTCACCACCTAAACAACCACTGTGATGCAAACTGCTCATTCACAATTCGCCTGTTGTCACATTGGCGATGTTTTCCTGACATTGTGTTTGTGTTTCTGAAGTATGTAGACATCTCTCAGCCACCTTCCTGATCTCTAGATCTGCCCAGGTTTGTGGTCCTGAAGCATTTCTGCTGGTTTTCTGAGCATCTCCAGATGGTTAGTGAAGCTGGAGGCCGGCGGAGCCACGTCTCCAGAAGTAAACCATCAACGGTGCTTCTAACTCCCTGATCAGTCGCGTTAAATATCACATCAGAAATTTTTTTTCACATGAAAGGAAAACTTGAAATGAACTTTCTGCTTAAGAAAATTAATTTCCAATTTTGGAGTTAAAACATCTAACATCCCATTTTTCACAATCTCACGTGTTTTTCTTTATTTCTACTGGACTGGCGTGTAAGAAGCAATAACTAGAAGCTTTCCAGCATCCGGCGTCCGGCAGCTGTCGGCATCATCTGTTCGAAGCTTTGCAGACGTTCAGCCGATGATGTGGGATTAAAAAGCAGCTCCATATGAGACTGTCCTCAGGTCCCGTGTTAACCCTTCGTCCATCGCTGCTGTTGATCTGGTGGATGTCAGCTGGTCACCGAGCAGCTACTGGCTCAGTGCATCCATGTTTCTATCTCTCCCGTTAAAGACGGGTAAATCAGCTGACACTAACAAAAGTGATAATAATAATTTTATGAAAATTATGACATTGATTTTGAATTATGGTTCAACAGAAATATTAAAAACAAACAAACAAAAAGTAAACAAGCATGATGGAGCTCTGAAGCTAAAATGTTGTTGAGCAACACTTTGATTCAATCACTGCAACCAGGTGTTTCTGTAACGTCCAATCAGACGTCTGCACCTGTTAACAGGTATGTTGGTCCATGTTCATGGGAAAGAAGCTCTGATGTGTCTGAGACGGTTTTGTTTGTTTGTTTGTTTTTAATAGTTTTTTTCCAACCACATTTCAAAATCAATATTTTATTTCACTAAATTGTAATTTAGTGAATTTTTACTTATTACCTTTTCCGTTTATTACGTTAATAACTTCTGTGAATTTAACCTTTTCTTTAACTGAAGGGGATGAAAACTTTCAAGCACAACTGTACCTGCTTGTAATTGTGCAGCTGTTGCGGCCGCCTCGGCATGTTTTGTGTTTCATTCTCATTTGTTAATCAACTCAACGCTGTGATAGACGAGTAACCAGCAGGAGACTTAAACTTATAAAACCCTCAAATCAAGCAGAAATAACATTATCTGACCCTCTCACACATTAATGGTTTATTTGTCATTGTTCATTTATATTTTTATTTGCATCAGTCCTATTTTGTAGACAGAGAAGAAGAACGTGGTCATCTTTTTTGGCCATGAAATCCAAACCCAAACAGGCCCGTTCTGATCCAGGCACTCGTGTCCCATCAGCTTTGCCCCTCTAATGGAGCTCTGGGTCTAACCATGTGGCCCCAGAAGAGTTGAACATTTAATTTACTAGCTTCCTACATAGTCCGGAAAAAACCCTGGACCAAGGTTGAACCTGTGGACAGCCCCATGGAAACAGACTGTACTTATACAGCACTTTTCTAGTACTGACCACTCAGAGCACTGCACTGTATATGTCAGATTCACCCTGACAGGCAACATGGGCTTCATCTTGCCCACAGACACTTTGGCATGTTGCCTGGGGAAGCCTGGAATCGAACCAGCAACCCTCCAGCTGTTGAAAGATGACTGCTCTTCCACCTGAGCTGCAGCCGCCCACCTTTCCTTGTTCAGTTCTCACAGGATCCACATCCTCCGGCTGGATGAGGACTCGCTGCCTTCATGAAGTTGGAGGTTCAGTTTGCATCAGTTCCTTGTGGCGCTTCACTAAATGAACTTTCAATCTTTAGGTCTGTTAACCTGAAGATAAAACCTCTGAAGACTTCCAGCACTTCTGAGGTTGGTGCTGTTTAAAAAGCTGTTTCACTGCAACCACATCAAACGGCAGATCCTAAATCAGTCCTGAAACTGGCTTCCACTCAGTTCTGGTGGCGTTGATGAGGCACAGAGTCCTGATTATCGGTCCAAACCACAAATCCCCAAAAGTTGGGTCTCTGTGTGAAATGTAAATAAACGCAATGATCTCCAAAGCTCATATTTTATGACCAGCAGGACACAGTCGGACCATGTTCCGAGGGAGGCCAGGGACATTGAGTTGGAATGGGCTGAAGCTGCTAGTCAGAGCTGTGGCCGTAAGGTCATCGGTGCTTGTTGCGGCGGTAATCCCCGAAGGGATGCCATCAAGCTGAAGAAGGAATCCCACTGGGCCTTCCTGGCCTGTGGGACTCCTGAGGCAGCTGACAGGTATCGGGGGCTCACCCCTGTTTTCCACCAGGAGCTCAAATAAAGCCGAATTTTTGAGGGAAAAATGCCCTAAAGCGGCAAGCGCACAGCGCACAAGTCAGATCTGATTATTGGGTTGAACGTAGAGAAGCTGAAGAAGAACGCGCCCCCTGACTGGCGTTAGAGAGTACCAGTGGGCCGTGGGAGGAGGCGAGTTTGGCGACTCAGGAGGGGCTTTCTGTCACCGGGGATGAGGTCGCCGAGGTGGATAAAAAGCTCCTCAGTGGCCAGAACTTCTTACAGACGTGATGCTGCATCAGATTCACAGAGATTTCCATCAAATGTTTCATATCTGAGATGTTTTTCATGTTCTAATGGGAATAACTTCAACTTCAACTTTATTGTAAAGTGTGCTGCATGTTGAACATACAACACAAATGAAATTACATTTCACTCGACCCCATGGTGCATTTGATAAAATAAAATAACCTCTAACATAGAATATAGAAAAGATTAAAATAAAAATTTTGAATTAAAATATAAAAGTCCGTTGGCCCTGCGACAGACTGGCGACCTGTCCAGGTGTACCCCGCCTCTCGCCTGATAATAGCTGGGATAGACTCCAGCAACCTGAACTGGATAAGCGGTGCAGAAAATGACTGACTGAATATAAAAGTCCGCCTGGTGGCAAAAGTGCAATAATGCATATGCAGAGTAAACAGTCCTGATGATGCAATAGTGGAATATGTAGTAGTACCATTTAGAACAATGTTCTGCAGTATTGAACTGTTGCTATGATGATGATGAAGTGAGGTGTCATGTGAGCAGGCAGAGTAGGGGGGGGGGAGCAGGGAGGGAGGAAAAAGTAGTTCTGGTGGAAAAAGAAGTTCTGGTTCTGGCCCGGAGACTCTGCAGCCTCCTCCCTGACGTCAGCAGGGTGAAGACACTGTGGGTGCGGTGGGTGGGGTCACCTGCGATACTGGTGGCTCTGCCGGTGAGGCGGCAGTGGTAAATGTCCAACAGAGAGGGGAGGAGACAACGAGGATCTTCCAAGGCTGCTTTCACGGTGATGCTGCAGCAGGATGAGGTACAGACTTCGTACCACACGGTGATGCTGCAGCAGGATGAGGTACAGACTCCGTACCACACGGTGATACTGCAGCAGGATGAGGTGCAGACTCCGTACCACACGGTGATGCTGCAGCAGGATGAGGTGCAGACTCCGTACCACACGGTGATGCAGCAGGATGAGGTGCAGACTCCGTACCACACGGTGATGCTGCAGCAGGATGAGGTACAGACTCCGTACCACACGGTGATACTGCAGCAGGATGAGGTGCAGACTCCGTACCACACGGTGATGCTGCAGCAGGATGAGGTGCAGACTCCGTACCACACGGTGATACTGCAGCAGGATGAGGTGCAGACTCCGTACCACACGGTGATGCTGCAGCAGGATGAGGTGCAGACTCCGTACCACACGGTGATGCTGCAGCAGGATGAGGTACAGACTCCGTACCACACGGTGATGCTGCAGCAGGATGAGGTACAGACTCCGTACCACACGGTGATACTGCAGCAGGATGAGGTGCAGACTCCGTACCACACGGTGATACTGCAGCAGGATGAGGTGCAGACTCCGTACCACACGGTGATACTGCAGCAGGATGAGGTGCAGACTCCGTACCACACGGTGATACTGCAGCAGGATGAGGTGCAGACTCCGTACCACACGGTGATACTGCAGCAGGATGAGGTGCAGACTCCGTACCACACGGTGATGCTGCAGCAGGATGAGGTGCAGACTCCGTACCACACGGTGATACTGCAGCAGGATGAGGTGCAGACTCCGCACCACACGGTGATACTGCAGCAGGATGAGGTGCAGACTCCGTACCACACGGTGATGCTGCAGCAGGATGAGGTGCAGACTCCGTACCACACGGTGATGCTGCAGCAGGATGAGGTGCAGACTCCGTACCACACGGGTGATGCTGCAGCAGGATGAGGTGCAGACTCCGTACCACACGGTGATGCTGCAGCAGGATGAGGTGCAGACTCCGTACCACACGGTGATACTGCAGCAGGATGAGGTGCAGACTCCGTACCACACGGTGATACTGCAGCAGGATGAGGTGCAGACTCCGTACCACACGGTGATACTGCAGCAGGATGAGGTGCAGACTCCGTACCACACGGTGATACTGCAGCAGGATGAGGTGCAGACTCCGTACCACACGGTGATGCTGCAGCAGGATGAGGTGCAGACTCCGTACCACACGGTGATACTGCAGCAGGATGAGGTGCAGACTCCGTACCACACGGTGATACTGCAGCAGGATGAGGTGCAGACTCCGTACCACACGGTGATGCTGCAGCAGGATGAGGTGCAGACTCCGTACCACACGGTGATGCTGCAGCAGGATGAGGTGCAGACTCCGTACCACACGGTGATACTGCAGCAGGATGAGGTGCAGACTCCGTACCACACGGTGATACTGCAGCAGGATGAGGTGCAGACTCCGTACCACACGGTGATGCTGCAACAGGATGAGGTGCAGACTCCGTACCACACGGTGATGCTGCAGCAGGATGAGGTGCAGACTCCGTACCACACGGTGATACTGCAGCAGGATGAGGTGCAGACTCCGTACCACACGGTGATGCTGCAGCAGGATGAGGTGCAGACTCCGTACCACACGGTGATACTGCAGCAGGATGAGGTGCAGACTCCGTACCACACGGTGATACTGCAGCAGGATGAGGTGCAGACTCCGTACCACACGGTGATACTGCAGCAGGATGAGGTGCAGACTCCGTACCACACGGTGATACTGCAGCAGGATGAGGTGCAGACTCCGTACCACACGGTGATGCTGCAGCAGGATGAGGTGCAGACTCCGTACCACACGGTGATACTGCAGCAGGATGAGGTGCAGACTCCGTACCACACGGTGATACTGCAGCAGGATGAGGTGCAGACTCCGTACCACACGGTGATGCTGCAGCAGGATGAGGTGCAGACTCCGTACCACACGGTGATGCTGCAGCAGGATGAGGTGCAGACTCCGTACCACACGGTGATACTGCAGCAGGATGAGGTGCAGACTCCGTACCACACGGTGATACTGCAGCAGGATGAGGTGCAGACTCCGTACCACACGGTGATGCTGCAACAGGATGAGGTGCAGACTCCGTACCACACGGTGATACTGCAGCAGGATGAGGGTGATGCTGCAGCAGGATGAGGTGCAGACTCCGTACCACACGGTGATGCTGCAGCAGGATGAGGTGCAGACTCCGTACCACACGGTGATGCTGCAGCAGGATGAGGTACAGACTCCGTACCGCACGGTGATGCTGCAGCAGGATGAGGTGCAGACTCCGTACCACACGGTGATGCTGCAGCAGGATGAGGCACAGACTCCGTACCACACGGTGATGCTGCAGCAGGATGAGGTACAGACTCCGTACCGCATGGTGATGCTGCAGCAGGATGAGGTGCAGACTCCGTACCACACGGTGATGCTGCAGCAGGATGAGGTACAGACTCCGTACCACACGGTGATGCTGCAGCAGGATGAGGTGCAGACTCCGTACCACACGGTGATGCTGCAGCAGGATGAGGTGCAGACTCCGTACCACACGGTGATGCTGCAGCAGGATGAGGTGCAGACTCCGTACCACACGGTGATACTGCAGCAGGATGAGGTGATGCTGCAGCAGGATGAGGTGCAGACTCCGTACCACACGGTGATGCTGCAGCAGGATGAGGTGATGCTGCAGCAGGATGAGGTGCAGACTCCGTACCACACGGTGATGCTGCAGCAGGATGAGGTGCAGACTCCGTACCACACGGTGATGCTGCAGCAGGATGAGGTGCAGACTCCGTACCACACGGTGATGCTGCAGCAGGATGAGGTGATGCTGCAGCAGGATGAGGTGCAGACTCCGTACCACACGGTGATGCTGCAGCAGGATGAGGTGCAGACTCCGTACCACACGGTGATGCTGCAGCAGGATGAGGTGCAGGCTCCGTACCACACGGTGATGCTGCAGCAGGATGAGGTACAGACTCCGTACCACACGGTGATGCTGCAGCAGGATGAGGTGCAGACTCCGTACCACACGGTGATGCTGCAGCAGGATGAGGTGCAGACTCCGTACCACACGGTGATGCAGCAGGATGAGGTGCAGACTCCGTACCACACGGTGATGCTGCAGCAGGATGAGGTGATGCTGCAGCAGGATGAGGTGCAGACTCCGTACCACACGGTGATGCTGCAGCAGGATGAGGTGATGCTGCAGCAGGATGAGGTACAGACTCCGTACCACACAGTGATGCTGCAGCAGGATGAGGTGCAGACTCCGTACCACACGGTGATGCTGCAGCAGGATGAGGTGCAGACTCCGTACCACACGGTGATGCTGCAGCAGGATGAGGTGCAGACTCAGTACCACACGGTGATGCTGCAGCAGGATGAGGTGATGCTGCAGCAGGATGAGATGCAGACTCCGTACCACACGGTGATGCTGCAGCAGGATGAGGTACAGACTCCGTACCACACAGTGATGCTGCAGCAGGATGAGGTGCAGACTCCGTACCACACGGTGATACTGCAGCAGGATGAGGTGCAGACTCCGTACCACACGGTGATACTGCAGCAGGATGAGGTGCAGACTCCGTACCACACGGTGATACTGCAGCAGGATGAGGTGCAGACTCCGTACCACACGGTGATACTGCAGCAGGATGAGGTGCAGGCTCCGCACCACACGGTGATGCTGCAGCAGACTCCGTACCACACGGTGATGCTGCAGCAGGATGAGGTGCAGACTCCGTACCACACGGTGATGCTGCAGCAGGATGAGGTGCAGACTCCGTACCACACGGTGATGCTGCAGCAGGATGAAGTGCAGACTCCGTACCACACGGTGATACTGCAGCAGGATGAGGTGATGCTGCAGCAGGATGAGGTGCAGACTCCGTACCACACGGTGATGCTGCAGCAGGATGAGGTGCAGACTCCGTACCACACGGTGATGCTGCAGCAGGATGAGGTGCAGGCTCCGTAGGTGGGTGGGGGCTGAGTGGAGGGCAGTAGAGATGGCATCAGAGGTCGAGCGGTTGTATCGATATGCAAACTGGTAGGGGTCCAGAGTTGGGGGGAGGGCAGACCTGATGTGGTGCATGACTAGCCACTCGAAGCACTTTATGATGATGTGGTGGGGGGGGGGGGGGGGGGGGGGGGGGTGTTACCGGGCTGTAGTCATTGTGGCAAGTGGGGGACGAGGGGGGCTTTGAGGCAGGTTGGGACGACGGCTTGTCTCAGCGAGATGTGAATAAAATATGATTATGTTCTATGGGGGATGAAAGATGTGCTGAGATTTGTTCTTTTTGTTTTCTTTTTTATTGAAATTTTTCCCACCGTTTTAAACCGGCCTGGTCCTGCTGGCTGCAACACATCTTTGTCATGTCTTTGAGACAAACCAACAGCAGAATGCATTTTACCATCAACACTGACTTCCTGCAGTAAACTGGGCTCCGTGTACTCCGTGCTTCTTTCCTAAACCTAACCTTGAGACACAATGTGTCTGAAACCAAGGAAACACCAGAGATGGTGAACGTGGGAATATTCTAAAGCAGGTTTATAAATAACTGTGATGTTCACATTCATTATGTAAATATGTTAATAAATAAGTGTAAATACATGTACATATTTTGTCTGAATCTGTATATGTGTGTAATATATTTTCATAGATCCTAGGTCTCCACGCACTCCCCTTTGTTTTGATGTGTTTGATGTCATTTCTCCTTGCATGGAGATATTTCTAAATCACAAATTATTTATAGTAAGTCTTGGTGTATGTTGCAATGAGTTTCATGGACTTGGTTTGAACATTCCAGATGATTACATGCTGTTGCTAGCATACAGATAAAATATTACTTTTAGTATCTCAGCTACACATCTTCTTACTCAAAACACAACTTTCCAGCAGAATAGATTACTTTGTGTTCTGATGTTTTAGTTGTAATTTTAGAGACTGTTTTGGTACGTAAGCATTAATAAAGTTGTCTTTGCTTAAGGTAACACAACTGTACTGCTCTTGTGTAAATTTCTGTCAGAAATACTTTCAGAAACATGCTTGTGTTTGATCATAATTCATTTTTGGGGTTTTTGCTTCTTTTTTATTTTTACCGCTGCACGCTGAATGAAAACAGTCAGATGATCATTTTCACTTTTTCATGTAAAAAGTGTCAGAACTGGTCGAGCCAAGATGGAGTGAGGACGACTACCTCAGAGCTCCTGCAGGTTAATGATCGATGTTAATCTGGTACAACTTGGACCAGCATATCCAATCACCTAAATATTGTTTTAAGCTGCTAAACTACTGTGAGTATGGTCAGCTATTTACCAAACTGATCTGGTTTGTGGAAATATGCCTAACATGTTTGGTTTTGAGTAACTTCTCTACAATCAAACTGCCTCATGTTCGGCTTACATTAACATCAACAGTAGATTTAGTATGTCGTTTAAGTGTTTACTTTTATGTGCACCTGCAGGAGCCTGAACTCCTATACCTTATTTTCTTTAATCTCATTCCCATTCATTGACATTGGTGTGGCCATATTAATACATAGGCAAATTAACTTCACTGAAACATAAGTACATAAAGATAAGGAGGGTAGATTTCTATTGGTAAATGGGATAATAGATGGTACAGCGGTGTCCAATACGAGAGCTAAACAATTTGATGATCCAATCCGTGAAGAGGAAATTAAAGAAGTTATCTCATCCCTTAAGAACAATAAGTGTCCTGGCCCGGATGGCTTTATTAATGAATTTTATAAATGTTTCATAGACATTCTTACTCCCCTTTTATTGGAAACATACTGCTACAGTCTGGAAACTAAAACAATGGCACCATCCTGGTCTGATGCAACAACAGTTGTATTACACAAAGAAGGTAAGGACCCCACTGGCTGCGGCTCATACAGACCGCTGTCCATGCTTAATGGGGACGTACGTATTTTGACAGGTGTTCTAGCCAGACGGTTAAAAGTCATAATAACTCAAATTATACATCCAGATCAAACTGGGTTTATTGCTGGGAGGCATTATGCAAACAATTTGCGCCGTTTATTAGATATCATATCTCATGAAAAAGAAAACAAGGCTATGACAGCTGTAATATCCCTAGATGCCCAAAAGGCATTTGACCACGTGTCATGGAAATACCTCATTCAAACAATAAAATTGGTTTAAATTTGGGGCAAAATTTGTAAATTGGATACATACTCTATATTCGTCTCCACAAGCAGCTGTCAGAGTCCATGGCTTCAGATCAGCAAGGTTCAAGCTGGAGCGCAGATATAGGCAGGGGTGCTCTCTGTCACCCCTCTTGTTTGCAATCAGCATCGAGCCGTCGGCCCAGCTCATCGAAATTAGAGGGATTGTGACTGGCACAGAGGAACATAAAATATCATTCAATGTCTTATTGTATTTGGCTGATCCTGCATCATCATTATCACACTTGAAGGGAGTGATTTCTGTGTTCTTCCTCTTCTTCCTCGGTCACATCGAGACAGTTAGCATGAATCTTATACCAAGATTATTGTATCTGTTCCAGATGTTACCTATTGGAATACCAAAATCCATGTTCACTGATTTGGATAAAATGATATCAAAATTCATTTGGCAGAGCAAGCGCCCACACATAAATTATAAATTCAAGTCAAGTCAAGTCAACTTTATTTGTATAGCGCTTTAAACACAGCAGCTACTGATAACAAAGCACTGAACAGAAGTAAAACAGAAATTGAATCTCACAGTGAGAACATTAAAACAAATATTAGACGTAAAAACAAATCAACACAATGAACAGTAAAAACAGTATAACTATCAGAAAAAATAAGACTTTAAACAGCAGACAAAATCAGAAAAATGGCTCATGAAGGATGGAACGCCAGGGCAAACAGGTGAGTTTTAAGAAGGGATTTAAAAACTGCCAGAGATGAGGCCTGTCTGATGTGCAAAGGCAGCGAGTTCCACGACTTTGGGCCTGCCACAGAAAATGCTCTACCCCCCCACATCTTCCGTCGAGACCTCGGTACATCCAACAGCAGCAACTCAGCAGACCGAAGAGTGCGAGTGGGAACATGAGGATGGAGAAGCTCTGAGAGATAGGAGGGGGCCAGGGCATTTAAAGATTTAAAAACATATAAAAGAATCTTAAACTGAACCCTAAAAGTTACAGGCAACCAGTGAAGAGAGGCCAGAACGGGGGAGATGTGCTCTCTCTTCCTGGTGTCCGTCAGCAGCCGTGCTGTTGCATTCTGGACCAACTGGAGGCGAGACAGGTGTTTCTGAGAAACGCCAAAGAGGAGTGCGTTGCAATAATCAATCCGGCTGGTTATAAAAGCATGGATGACTGTCTCCAGGTCGCACCGGGCTAAGAAATGTTTAGCCTTTGCTAAACGCCTCAGATGAAAAAAGCTGGCCTTAACAGTGGCTTTTATCTGTTTATCTAGATTTAAAAAGTCCAGCTGAACACCAAGATTTGTGACCGCAGTATGTAAGTGACCGGACAGAGAACCAAGATCAGCAGATAAAGGCTTGAGAGCAGTGGGGTCGAAGACGATGACCTCGGTTTTATTTTCGTTAAAGTGTAGAAAGTTGAGAGACATCCAGATTTTGACATCCTCGAGACAGGCTAGCAGACCTGCTAATGCAGAGGGATTGTTGTGTTTTAACGGGACGTAGACCTGAGTGTCGTCGGCATACAGATGGAATGAACATTTATGTTTCCTGAAGATTTGCCCCAGGGGGAGCAGATAGAGGGAGAAGAGCAGAGGCCCCAGAATGGACCCTTGGGGGACACCACAGGATAACGAAGCAGAGGGAGATTGGCACTGACCGTAGCGGACGGAAAATGTCCTATCGGAGAGGTATGATCTAAACCACTCCAGTGCCACGCCTTTTATGCCTACCCAGTGCTCCAGGCGGGTCAGCAGAGTGGTGTGATCGATTGTGTCGAAAGCTGCAGTCAAATCCAGTAAGACCAGAACAACATGGCTGCCAGAATCCGCTGCTAAAAGAATATCATTAAAAACCCTCAAAAGGGCTGTTTCTGTACTGTGCAGAGGTCTAAAACCTGATTGAAATGGCTCAAAAACACCATTAGCTGTTAGAAACTCCATCAACTGGAGATACACAGCTTTCTCCAGGATCTTTGAGACAAATGGGAGTAGAGAGACTGGTCTGAAATTGGACAACACGGAGGGATCAAGACCGGTTTTCTTGAGTAAGGGGGAAACCACTGCATATTTAAAACCATGAGGGACAACACCTGAGGACATACTGCCATTTCTAATGTGAAGAACAACCGGTCCCAGTGTATAAATGAGCTCTTTAAACAGACGTGGAGGGAGAGCGTCCACAGGAGAACCGGAGAACCCATAACAACCTTATGGGTTGTTTAAGGTCCTGCGGAGAACTCTGCAAACTCTGCAGAGAAGCAACACTGAAGGTGGGCTTAATCTTCCTGTTTTAAAATACTATTTTTGGGCAGCACAATTAAAGCCTTTAATTTTATGGATCCAAGGGGACTCTCATACAAGGTGGCTTAGCATTGAACAAACAGGGTGCGTTGAACCATTAAAAGTATTGCCATTTTTAGACATTCCAATAAAGGACCTGTCATTGTGGACCAGAAACACACTTAACATTTGGAACAAAGTGCGAGTTGCATTTAAGTTGCCAAGAGGTTTATCAATGTAAACAAGCATTGGACATATTAAATCTTTCACCCCCAACTCCTTAGACAAAAGTTTTTCGAAATGGGCTGACCAGGGGCTTATGTTTTTACATCAGTTAATTAAAAGGAACAACCTTTTGTTATTTTTAGAGTTGCACAGACATTTTGATCTCCAGAAAAGTGATTTCTTAAGATATTTGCAGTTGCGCTCTTTTCTGACTACACATCGGGACTGGGAAAGGGTACGAAACCCGACACCACAGGAGAACATTTTAACTCAATTTCAAAAAGGTGAAGGGAATAAGAAATTGATTTCAAAGTTATACAAAGTTTTTAAGTCTATGAATCCTAATGGGCCTACTCAGACTAAACAAAGATGGGCGGCAGAGACAGACAAATTATTTCTGATGAAGCATGGGAGGGTGTGTGGACCGCAGCACATCGGGTTACAAACTCAAATACATGGCAGGAATATTAATGGAAAGTCATTGGTAGATATTTCAGGTACCCGGATATAGTCGCTAAGATGGATCCCATTGTACCAAGTTTGTGCTGGAGAAACTACGGGTCAGCAGTGCCCAACCAATCACATATTTTTTGGTCATGTCCTAAATTACAAAACTTTTGGGATGAGGTATACAAATCTATAAACCAGGGGTCTGTTGCACGAAGCAGGTTTAATGAAACTCTGAGTTGTTTAACCCTGAAATTCGAGAAACTCTGAGTTTTCCGTAACACAAAGGTCGGTAACTCAACCCAGGGAAAGAGGAGTAACTCTAGTCTGTTGCACGAAGAGGGGTAACTTAAACCCTCGGTCAGTTACCATGGTAACAAACTCTCTGAAACTAACCTGGTCGGGAGCAGGTTAGTGTGGAGAAACCTTGTGTTTCTCGGTGTCTCCGCCCACTTTTAGCCACACTCGTTTCATTTACTCATTCATTCAGTCAGTCAGCGGCGAGTTTTGGCTGCTGCCGTCTCAAATAAAACAAGTTAAAAATAATTGAAGAGGCAGAGCTTCAAGTGTTTTCTGTCATATAAATCAGGATGCAAAAGAAGTGTACCTTTTTTTTTTTTTTTGAGAAAACCTCTGAATGCATAAACAAAGAAGGTAGATATAATAAGTGACTTTGGTTAACATGTATGCTCCCTGGGTTCACAGTGGGCTTTTTATAAACAGGCTTAATGTGATTATGACCAAAGGGAAAGGTAAAGTAATACTCGGAGGGGATTTTAATATTTTTCTGAACCCATTAGTGGATTTGTTAAAACAACTGTCTCAAAATAATATGTGTAAAAAAATAACAAAGCTTTTGAGAGAAATAAGGATAAGTGATATGTGGCGAGAACTGAACCCCGTAAAAGGGACGATACATTTAATTCAGCTACCCACTGCTCATATTCAAGACTCGATTATTTCTTCATGTTAAATAGGGACGTAGGTCAGATGAAAGACTGTCGGTTTGGAACAATGGATCTATAACATCTATATCTATGGATCTATAACCATAACATTTTTAACTCTAAAAGAATGGAAATCATCCGTCCACATACGTATAATAAATGTGGATCAATCCAGATTCATCCAAAAAAGGAAAACCTGAGATTATATCTGACGAACACTCCATATTGGGGCTAGATGCCCAAAAGGCACTTGACATGAATATGTATTTTATACCTTGAGTTTCCATTTGTACTGCATCTACATTTACTCAATCATTGTGTCTTGCATTATAATCACTAAAGCTGCAGTACATACTTTTTTGAATGCAGGCAAATGCATCACAAATTTACTTCGCCCCTACAATGAACTGTTATGATAAATTATGCATGATTATAAATGCATCCATATGTATGTTACTTTACACATACAAGGATGACTCATGATACTGCAGAGGCTACAATAACATACTACCAGTCACTACTATGGTACTTCAGTTGTTCATATAGGTAATCAGAAAGTATAAGTTGTCAGTGAAAAGTGCATTATTATGCACGGAGTGCCCTCATATACCATAATATGTGTTCATAGGTACTATAACGCATTATAAGTGATATTTTTATAACCCTGAATAAAGTTTGTCATAAAGCACCATGAGTGGAGTTATAAGGCATTATGATTACTCTCATGATGCGTTATGACTGCGGGCTTCATACCTCATAAACCATAATGGATGTGATGTTCATCATTACTTGATAGCATCCATAGAATGAGTCGTTAGAATAATTTATAAGTGGGAGTATAATGTTTTATAACTGCTTATATAGTGCATCATAAATCATTATGTGTGTTTATAAGTGTATTTATGAGACATTAAAAATGTGGGCTTCAAATAAAGTGTTACCAAATTAACACACATGGTCAAAGATGGTCTCAAGACTTGGTCAAAACTTATCAGAGCGCGATAAAACCTGCTTGGAGATGAGGTGGACAGCATGAAGACTTCACTCCTTCAAGGAATGACAAAAATGTTAAAGCATGGATCAGAAAAGGGCCGGTGAATTATGATGATTTATAACAGAACGGCAGTTTGAGGAGCTTTAAAGATCTAAAACAGATTTACCATCTGGATAACACAGATTTGATAGATTTTTGCAAATCTGTCATTATTTGGACAAAACAGCCAAACCAGATGCTAACCGACCGCTGAGTGGAATAATTACAATGATAATAATAATATATAATAACAATAATAACAATAACGAGTTACAAAATATGGGTGATAACACTATACATTAAAGAAAAATGGGGAAAGAGGCTTTCCCTCCAAGTCTGCCCACCACACTGGACATGTTGCCTCATACAGGATGACTTTTGTAAGGAACATCTGAAATTTGTGTTGCGTTCAAGAAAAAAGGGAATGAGATGGCAGCTGTGGCTCAAATATGTTTATTCTCACAGGACAAAAACAGCCACAGATAAAAGCAACTTTTCTTTACATGGTTGTAGACTCTTCATGTGAGGCTCTGCAGCCTGAACTGATGGATGCTGCTTCAGGTCTGACCTCCACACGCTCCGTTTCCAGTCAGAGCACATCTATAATCATACGACACACACGCTCAGAAAATGCTGCATGTTGAGATCAGAAGACAGATCTGCTGCTCTGATTAGTTGGAAACGTAGCCACAGAAAACATTAAATACATCTGTTTTTTCTCCGAGTGGATCCGGCTGCTATGTGCGTCTATCACCACTTGGTGTCACTAGATACATTTATAAAAACGAGTAGAGGTAAGTCATTTCAGCAAACACGGAAACGGTAAAGCAGCAGCTATGAGACGTAAATCCTGACAGATGTGCAAACTTAAAGTGACTGATTTACTGGCAGCACGTCCAGCAGCGGCACACCAATGCCCCAACGCCTCGATGCACCGTCTTGTATCTCCAACATCATTCGTCCGTTTACACTGAAGCGCTGCTTTGATGCCAAATCCAGAAGCAGGGAAGTAAAAATAACTGCGGCTGTCTTTTTGTGCCCTCCCCCCAGACAGGGCTTTGCAGTGAGGGGATGTTGACTAAAACATATGTGTCATCTGAAAGCAGAAGTCCGGCTCTGCTTTAGTTGGACCCAGACAGCCGGTGTGGTTCATGGAAAAACAGACCCAGAAAGTAGAGCTGGATTCCAGGCTTCGCCTCCCTGCTGCAGCAGGCAGAGACAGAGCTGCTGCGGCGCAGGTTCAGGTCTGGGTGGACAGGGCGGGGGTGGGGGCTTGGGCATCCATGCTGGGCTGGTTCAGGTCTGGGGGGTGGTGGGTGGGGGCTTGGGCATCCATGCTGGGCTGGTTCAGTTCTGGGAGGCTTGGGCATCCATGCTGGGCTGGTTCAGGTCTGGGAGGTGGGGGTGGGGGGCTTGGGCATCTGTACTGGGCTGGTTCAGGTCTAGGGGGCGGGGGTTCAGGTTGGTCTGGAGCTCGGGGGCGGGGCTCAGCTGGTTGAGGTTGCTGCTGCTGGCGCGGCGGTAGACGAAGTGGAAGGAGGCTGCCTGTGGGCTGCTGTGCAGCTCGGCCTTGATCTTCTGGGGGTGCGCGTCCGGAGCCAGCAGCTGGCAGTCGCCCTCCGTCAGCAGGTAGAGGCCGTAGTTCTCAGGGGCGGACACTTTGAACTTGTGTGCACACAGCAGGCGCACCTCGTCCACCGTGGCGTGGGGTCGGACCTGCAGGGTCTTGGCCGTGCAGCAGCTGTTGGGCTCCTGCAGCGCCACCCGCAGGTAGTTCTGGGGAGGAGTCGGAGGACAGAGTTAGCGGTCACCGGAGCCTGGCTTTAACCACCTTCCTGAACAGGTGTCAGCACACAGTTGCTCACCTGGAAGTCATCAATGGAGGGAGCGGAGCGCTGCATGGTGCGCCGCCGGTGCCACTGGCGGAGGGTGTCTCTCGTCTCAGAGCTTAGGACCTGGGCCGCCTGGTCCTCCTGGAAGTTCTTGATCAGTGACATGGCTCCATAGGCGCTGGTCAGGTAGTAGCCGCCTGGACAAGCACAGAGGTAGAACAGCCATAAACAGCCTGGTCCTGGTGTTCAGGACCATGGGGACCATGCGGTCCAGGACTACCTAGAGGACCTGGAGGAGCCCAGCATGTTAGCTAACCAGGTCCAGAAAGGAGGCCTCCGGCACTAAAGCGGCTTCTAGAAACCAAATGTCCTGCCTTGATCACTGGAACGTTGGCGGACATTTTCACAAGCAAAAGAGAAAAAAAAAAGCTGCAGATGCATATATATTATTTATTTATTTATTTAATGTCTTTCATGTTAACAAACTAAATTTCTATCTGCAGCTTTTCTGATTTTATTTCATGCGTTCTTGGAGTGTTGGTGGTCATGTATGTGCAGGGTCGCATACATGTTTCAGCTGTTAAACTGTAGTCGGATATGGTTTAGACTACACATTAAACAAAGAATAAGAGAAATAGACCAACACAGTTGATGTCATCGTGCCTCGGACAGTGAAGAACGCACTAACAACACCCTTCTGGAGCCCAAGTGCTGTACAACCCAACAGAACCCCTGATGTGGTTTTTCTGGCGGACGGTTACAGCGTACCTTCTCCGTGCAGCAGTGAAGGGTCAAGCAGCTCCATCATGTACAGGATGTCCTGGTCCAGCTGAGGCATGTCGCATTGGGCCAACACGTAGGTCAGCATGGGAAGAAAGTCATCGGCACCATAGAGACGACCTGAGACGGAGATGGGACAGGGGTCAGGTTGAGATGGAGACTGGACAGGGGTCAAGTTGAGACGGAGATAGGGCAGGGGTCAGATTGAGACAAAGACAGGACAGGAATCAGGTTGAGATAGAGATTGGACAGAGATCAGGTTGGGACGAAGACGGGACAGGGGTCAGGTTGAGACGGAGACAGGACGGGGATCAGGTTGAGACGGAGATAGGACAGCGGTCAGATTGAGACAAAGACAGGACAGAGATCAGGTTGAGACAGGACAGGGGTCAGGTTGAGATGGAGATAGGAGAGATGTCAGATTGAGACAGAGACAGGACAGGGGTCAGGTTGAGACGGAGAGAGGACAGTGGTCAGGTTGAGACGGCGATAGGACAGATGTCGGATTGAGACAGAGACAGGACAGCGGTTAGGTTGAGATTCAGATAGTATAGGGTTTAGGTTGAGATGGAGACAGGACAAGTATCAGGTTGAGACGGAGATAGTACAGGGGTTAGGTTGAGACTGAGACAGGACAGACATCAGGTTGAGACCGAGACAGGACAAGTATCAGGTTGAGATGGAGATAGGACAGGGGGTCAGGTTGACACCGAGACAGAACAGGGGGTCAAGGTTGAGACAGAGACAGGAGAGGGGTCAGGTTGAGATGGAGACCGGACAGGGATCAAGTTGAGACGGAGAGAGGACAGGGATCAGGTTGAGACGGAGAGAGGACAGGGGTCAGGTTGAGACAGAGACTGGACAGGGATCAGGTTGAGATAGAGACTGGACAGGGGTCAGGTTGAGACGGAGAGAGGACAGGGGTCAGGTTGAGATAGAGACTGGACAGGGGTCAGGTTGAGATAGAGACTGGACAGGGGTCAGGTTGAGATAGAGACTGGACAGGGGTCAGGTTGAGATAGAGACTGGACAGGGGTCAGGTTGAGACGGAGAGAGGACAGGGATCATGTTGAGATAGAGACTGGACAGGGGTCAGGTTGAGATAGAGACTGGACAGGGGTCAGGTTGAGATAGAGACTGGACAGGGGTCAGGTTGAGACGGAGAGAGGACAGGGGTCAGGTTGAGATGGAGACAGGACAGGGGTCAGGTTGAGATAGAGACTCGACAGGGGTCAGGTTGAGACGGAGAGAGGACAGGGGTCAGGTTGAGACCGAGACAGGACAAGTATCAGGTTGAGATGGAGAGAGGACAGGGGTCAGGTTGAGACAGAGACTGGACAGGGGTCAGGTTGAGACGGAGAGAGGACAGGGGTCAGGTTGAGATGGAGACTGGACAGGGATCAGGTTGAGACGGAGAGAGGACAGGGATCAGGTTGAGACGGAGAGAGGACAGGGGTCAGGTTGAGACAGAGACTGGACAGGGATCAGGTTGAGATAGAGACTGGACAGGGGTCAGGTTGAGACGGAGAGAGGACAGGGGTCAGGTTGAGATAGAGACTGGACAGGGGTCAGGTTGAGACGGAGAGAGGACAGGGGTCAGGTTGAGATAGAGACTGGACAGGGGTCAGGTTGAGATGGAGACAGGACAGGGGTCAGGTTGAGACGGAGAGAGGACAGGGGTCAGGTTGAGATAGAGACTGGACAGGGGTCAGGTTGAGACGGAGAGAGGACAGGGGTCAGGTTGAGACGGAGAGAGGACAGGGGTCAGGTTGAGACGGAGAGAGGACAGGGGTCAGGTTGAGATAGAGACTGGACAGGGGTCAGGTTGAGATGGAGACAGGACAGGGGTCAGGTTGAGATAGAGACTGGACAGGGGTCAGGTTGAGATGGAGACTGGACAGGGGGTCATGGTTGAGATGGAGACAGGACAGGGGTCAGGTTGAGATGGAGAGAGGACAGGGGTCAGGTTGAGATAGAGACTGGACAGGGGTCAGGTTGAGATGGAGACAGGACAGGGGTCAGGTTGAGACGGAGAGAGGACAGGGGTCAGGTTGAGATAGAGACTGGACAGGGGTCAGGTTGAGACGGAGAGAGGACAGGGATCAGGTTGAGACGGAGAGAGGACAGGGGTCAGGTTGAGATAGAGACTGGACAGGGGTCAGGTTGAGATAGAGACTGGACAGGGGTCAGGTTGAGACGGAGAGAGGACAGGGATCATGTTGAGACGGAGAGAGGACAGGGGTCAGGTTGAGACAGAGACTGGACAGGGGTCAGGTTGAGACCGAGACAGGACAAGTATCAGGTTGAGATGGAGAGAGGACAGGGGTCAGGTTGAGACAGAGACTGGACAGGGGTCAGGTTGAGACGGAGAGAGGACAGGGGTCAGGTTGAGATGGAGACTGGACAGGGATCAGGTTGAGACGGAGAGAGGACAGGGATCAGGTTGAGACGGAGAGAGGACAGGGGTCAGGTTGAGACAGAGACTGGACAGGGATCAGGTTGAGATAGAGACTGGACAGGGGTCAGGTTGAGACGGAGAGAGGACAGGGGTCAGGTTGAGATAGAGACTGGACAGGGGTCAGGTTGAGACGGAGAGAGGACAGGGGTCAGGTTGAGATAGAGACTGGACAGGGGTCAGGTTGAGATGGAGACAGGACAGGGGTCAGGTTGAGACGGAGAGAGGACAGGGGTCAGGTTGAGATAGAGACTGGACAGGGGTCAGGTTGAGACGGAGAGAGGACAGGGGTCAGGTTGAGACGGAGAGAGGACAGGGGTCAGGTTGAGACGGAGAGTGGACAGGGGTCAGGTTGAGATAGAGACTGGACAGGGGTCAGGTTGAGATGGAGAGAGGACAGGGGTCAGGTTGAGATGGAGAGACTGGACAGGGGTCAGGTTGAGATGGAGACTGGACAGGGGTCAGGTTGAGATGGAGACAGGACAGGGGTCAGGTTGAGACGGAGAGAGGACAGGGGTCAGGTTGAGATAGAGACTGGACAGGGGTCAGGTTGAGATGGAGACAGGAGACAGGGGGGGTGAGACGGAGAGAGGACAGGGGTCAGGTTGAGATAGAGACTGGACAGGGGTCAGGTTGAGATGGAGACAGGACAGGGGTCAGGTTGAGACGGAGAGAGGACAGGGGTCAGGTTGAGATAGAGACTGGACAGGGGTCAGGTTGAGATAGAGATTGGACAGAGATCAGGTTGAGATGGAGACTGGACAGGGGGTCATGGTTGAGATGGAGACAGGAGAGGGGTCAGGTTGAGATAGAGACGGGGCAGGAAGTCAGGTTTAGACCTAGACAGGACAGGGGTCAGGTTGAGACAGAGATGGGACAGGAGGTGAGGTTGAGAGGGAGACAGGAGAGGTCTGAAGCCCTGATCTCCCCGTCAGGACACGTACCTGAACTGTCCTCCATGATGGTGTAGATGAGCTTACAGACTCGCAGCAGCATGGTGACCTTCTTCTCTGGGGAGTACAGTTTACACATGGTGAGAAGCTTGTGCTTAATCTTTTCGATGGCCACCGGGTCGGGGGGCAGCATGTCCGCCACGCCCATGTCCTGGGGATGCCGGGCTTTGGCCAGAGTCAGGTTGTCCTGGAGCTGCTGCCACGCCCCGCTGCGCACCTGGAACTCCTTCAAGGCTGCGCTCAGCACCGGCTTCAGAGGCTTCAGGATGCACTTGTGCATAGCTTTCTCCAGGACTTGGTCTGAGGGAACAAAGAACAGCTGAGACTGACAGGATTTTCATGTATCTACATAAAAGTCAAAGCTTCTAATTATTGGGAAAATACAAGCAGACTGCGTCAACGAATGCTGACAGCATCAGCATCCTGTATAGTCTCTGACCTTCCACAGAGAACTGAATCCATGTAGGAGCTGAAGACAACAACACATGAAGCATCTGACAACAGACAGATCCATCTGCAATTATGAAGACTCTGTATCGGTCTGTCGTGGAGAAGGAGGAGCTGAGCCAGAAGGCGAAGCTCTCGATTTACCGGTCCATCTACGTTCCTACCCTCACCTATGGTCACCAGCTGTGGGTCGTGACGGAAAGAATGAGATCACGGGTACAAGCAGCCAAAATGAGTTTCCTGGTCTGGTCAGGATGCCTCCTGGACACCTCCCTGGTGAGGTGTTCCAGGCATGTCCCACTGGGACCAGACCCAGGGAGACCCAGGATGCACTGGAGGGACTAAGTCTCATCCCGGGCCTGACCCAGGACATGCTGGAGGAACTACGTCTCATCCCAGACCAGACCCCGGGGGAGATACAGGAAACGTTGTAGGGACTACGTCCCATTCTGAGCCAGACCCCAGGGGAGACCCAGGACACACTGGAGGGACTACATCTCAACCCAGATGAGACCCCAGGGAGACCCAGGACACGCTGGAGGTACTACATCCCATTCTGGACCAGACCCCAGGGGAGACCCAGGACACGCTGGAGGGACTACGTCTCAACCCAGACGAGACCCCAGGGGAGACCCAGGACACGCTGGAGGTACTACATCCCATCCTGGACCAGACCCCAGGCAGACTCAGGACTACGTCTCACGGCTTGCCTGGGAACTCCTCAGAATCCCCCGGATGAGCTGGTGGATGTGGCCGGGAAGAGGGAAGTCTGGGCTTCCCTACCTAGGCAGCTGCCCCCACGAACCAGATAAGCAGAAGAAGATCGATGGAATATATTAGGCTGGTTCAGGTCAGATTTACCTGATTGATTCCAGTTTCTTCATGTAAACAATGAATCGTCCTCATACCAGAGAAACGGCCTTCACACTGCTACTCTGATCATTTTGTCAGAAGGATTCGCATGTTAGTGTTTTTTAATTAAATAATTTTTAAGTCAACGGGAACGTTCACATCAGCAACAAAATTCCATCTCGCGACGTTTTTTTTATTTTTTCGAACTGGGGTCAATTTTCTTAAAATTTGCATCCAACAGATACAAAACCAACCAATCAGAGGAGACGTAGTGACATTCACCAGCTATACAATGTTAGAAATGAGAAGTGCTGCGTGGTTGCTGCTATTGCATCATTGCGGCCAACCACGTCCTCGTTGTCGTATCGCACCATCTCGTCTGACCAGCAAGGAAAGAATCATGCTGCAGCAGCTGCATTTCCTCCAACATGCTGTGGCCATTCCAGGTTATTCCAGGTGTTACTTAAAAATCAGGCTGAGGGTGGAATGGCCTTACCAAATTTTCAAATTCATTATTGGGCTGCCAACATAAAAAACTTATTGTGTTGGCAGTGGGACACATCTGCAAAGACCTGCCAATAGGGCTGGGACGATTCGTCGACGTAACCGATTACGTCGACGCAAAAAATATGTCGACGCAAAATATGCGTACCGATGCGTCGTCAGACCAAAACAAAGATGGCGGCGCCATGCGACTTCAGACTAAAACAAAGATGGCGGCGCGATCTCCGCGAGTGGCTCTTCCAAGTTTCCAAAGTGTAAGGCAGTGAAGGCCCACACTCGTTTATCGAAGGTATAACTATATATTAGGGATGGCGAATCCGAAGCCTAATGTACGTGAGACATGAGACAACTTCCGTGAGATGGACGCCATGTCTTCTGACACGTCAGGCCTGTTTGAGACGGTCAGCATGAAGCACGAGCTCCATCTGCTGGCCGTGCGTGTGAACTACAGCTGATGCCGGGTCACGTTGTCAACCTCATATTAGTGTTTCATCTGTTGGTAATAGTATTGTTATCACTTCTGGGATGAATAAGAATTTTTAATTTCATTTCCAAGTGATTGGCACCCGTATTAAGCATAGAATAAAGATGAAGATGCACTTTTTCTGGAAGCTAGACCCATGTTTAATATAATGTTCAACTCTGAATGTTTACTTATCTTCATTATCTTTTGTTGGAAAATAATATCTGTCTTAGCTTAAATCCTCCAATTTTACATGATCATATTATTTTAATAATGACTTTTTTATTATTATTTTCATGCAAATGAAAGAATTAAAAGCCTGTTTTTCAGTCTGCTGTGTTTTCAACATAAATTTTACATTCTGTTGGTTCATGAAAAACTCCATGACAGGCTGCTGCTCCCACTGCCTTTTTATTCATGCTCTTTTTTACATTTTAGATATCTTTATCAGCACATATAAATTGCTGTCTGTCAATTTATGAGGAGATAATCGATAATCGAATCGAATCGAGTCGAATCGAACTAAAAAAGTGAATCGTTAGATTAATCGATGCATCGAAAAAATAATCGATAGATTAATCGTTTAAAAAATAATCGTTTAACACAGCCCTACCTGCCAAGCTGGGTGCAAATTGAATCTAGTTCTTGTCGTCCCATCTCACTCTCAGCTCTTTTGTGCCCCCCTATTCCCCTACTCTCATCTCAGGCCTGTCAGAATCCAGTTGTATGCCATTCCCTGAAAGTTTGGTCTCAGTTCCGAAAACATAATGGGCTAGTCTCCATGTTAGTTTATGCACCTATCACAGCCAACCATTTGTCTCCGGCCTCTCTTCTAGATAAAGCATTCAGTGTGTGGCAGAAGAATGGGGTTCTTAATATTAAGATGCTATTCACCTTATTCAGGAAGTCAGCATGGGCGCTGCCATTTTGGCTTACAACTTCCGGCTAGTCAGTGTCGCAGTAGTCTGCCACCCCCTCCGCAGCAGTTCCGCAGATGAGCTACAGTAGTAGCGACTCAAAAGTTCCCGTTTCCCCGATAGGATCTTCACTGGTCCTTCACAGGTCCTTCCCTGGTCCCCTACAGGTCCCTGACGGTAATGATATTCCCCACAATGACGTCGTCAGTGAGGCCACGCCCCTAAGTAGCCTGAGTGTAACCAGCTGCAATGCCTCTTTTGTCCACGGGAAGGAGCAGTGATTTTGATGTTCTGCTCTTGGTCTAAAAACAAAGGTCGATGATCAGATGTTTAAGTTTAGTACATGCTTTTGATCAAGAACAAACTATTGTCAAGGTACTATTAATACAAAGACAGCTATATAACTAGTTTAATATTTATTATGTAAAGAACTGGGGAAATATGTCCATTTCTGTTTCGCCCACAGACAGTCCACCACACTGGATTTTCTGCTGTAACGTTCTATTTTTGGTTTCCAGACATTCTGGAAACTAATGTGGAAACATTTTGTGAATGGTGGTATACAGAGGTTCTAAATCTATAAAACAGGTAGCCCCTGATATGCAGAATCTTGTTATCAGAGGGTCCATAGTTGGATCAGTGCAGCATTTTAGAACTTTAAAGGCCTCCTTCCACTGAAAACCCGTTTAACTTGCTCCTTCTGAAATACGAGGGTTTCCCCTTGTTTACTTACACATGCTGACTTGCTAGCGTTGCGTTCCCCCCAGTCGGCTGTGCTTTCTCATCAGAGAAACAATACGAAGAAAAGAGCGAATCGGGAACAGCCTCGCACTTCTACGTCACATTGCAAATAGCGTATCCCACGTGGGGTTTCTATCTGTCCATTGGAAGGCAGGTAACCCTCCACTACACACTAGAAGTGAAGACGGCACGACTGTAGCTTCGGAGTTGAGAAGCTAATTAGCTAACTGTTTGTTAGCATGGTGGAACAAACTTGTTTGTCGGCTCTATTTCCTGTTTGTAACGAAATAAGAGCGGAGGGCGGAGCTTCCTTCATACACTGATGGGAGCCAGCCAATCAGACGGAAATTCATGAGAAGGACCCGGAAAAGCTGCCGTTGGACCACAAGCCTCTCTTCTAGTATACAAATACAGCTGGATACTAAGCAACCAGAAGGTTTTTTTAAACAGAAACGATGCAGAATGCATTCAATAATAATGGAGAACACAGAAATATTAATGAAATGACCATGGAAGTACAACTTTAACCTACAACTGCAGCTTCAGAAACCTCAGCTTACTAACGTCCCCCTCAGCTGCATTGTGGCTCTGATTTGCGTGGCAATAGGCGGCTAATAGCCCACTCAGTTCAAACAAAAGGTTGAGCAATTTCACTGCTAACAGCAAGCTATCACACATCCTAACACCCATCCCACCCCCACGGAAAATGATCTTGTCCCGGACCAGAGTAAAAACTCAATGCTTTAAGTGTCAGGGATCTGGGTGTCTAGATTTGTTTCCTCCAGGTTCCTCCAGAGGTCCCCATTGGACCAGTTGGAGGGTGGTTCTCCACAGGTGTGCAGGCAGCACACCTGCAGCTCATCTCCAATCACTGCAGAGGATATCAGAAGCCGGCTGCCAGTATCTCATCGCTTGAGTGTTGAACCTCATGGTAAAACCCAAGCCTCCCTGTAATTACTGAAATCCCTGTTGTCTTTGACCTTTTTGACTCCCTGTGTTTCCCTTAGAAGCCTACCAGACCGGACCTTACCATCTTCATTCAACTCCTGAGAAACACTGTTCCTCATTATTCCCTTTCATGCTAGCAACCATTTTGGCTCCTGTGACTCACCACCGCAAAACCTGCCCACCCTCCAACAGGCTACTCCTATTCCCTCCTGGACCTCAGAGCCCTCACCCAGAATCCCTCATCACCACCCAGGCCCATATCATCTTCATCACAAAGAGCAGCCTCCTGGCCCAGAAGTTTCCCTGGATCACAAACTATACATCAATAAACTTTCTTTCTTGGACCTAATTGCATATGGGTCAACTACTTAAAGAAAACCATGAAATTAAGAGGAAGGGAACAGAGCAGTGGTCAGCATCTGGCGGCCAGATTATCATGGTTTTCTTTAAAAACTTGATTATTCTCAGGGTGCGAACCATGGGAGAGCTGGGGAAGCTGTAGCCCCCCTTAATGAAACATGAGCTCCCTAGAAACACGATTTGTGAAATTTTAGGGAGCTCTACCCTATCATACTGACAAAAAGCATGTTGATTTCTCTCAGATTCACCATAGCTTATATGATTCTTATGGTATAATTATTATGTCCACTGAAGCATCGGCGCTGTGAGTTAAACTACTCCTACATTAAATAAGGGAAGGTTGTACACTGACTTTGCGGAGGCAACAACCTCCCTCCGTTTCATGTCAGACGGTTCACGCCCCCACGTCGTCTAGCCTATTAATTTCTGATAGAAAACCTTGAAGAGCATATTATACCATGGTCACTTACGAAGGAAATACATGAGTTTATTTGCAAAAGCAGTTAACTCCGTTTTTTCTAAATGGTGTTCATCTGTTTTTGCAAATTAACTCTTCAAATATTAAATCAATTCTTAATATATTGATGTTGTTTTTACAGTTAAAATCACAACTTTTTCACAAGAAGCATCTGAGCGGACTATCCAATGTTTCTGGTTGTGATGCTGTCAGCTGTGGCCACAGAATCCTCCAGCTCGGTCAGTCTGCAGCTGTTGATCAGGCCTGATCAGAGGAGGGAAGTGAGATGATTTTAACGTTATGTTACATGATACAAAGTTTGACTTAGGCCTGCAGGCTGCTTTCACCACCATGCGCCATCACAGATGTGGTGCGTCTCCAGCAGCGTCTAAATTACCCCACAGCCGAGCCGAGCTCCGGAGGCTGTGGTTCCAACAATCACCGCTTATTACAGTACATTGGCCTTCATTTATCAAACGATCGTACGACGAAAATCTGTGCGTACGACCATTTCCACGCAAGACTCGGCATTTATCAATTTGAACATGAGCATAGGATACGATCAAATCTCACGACAGCTCTGAGTTCGTGTACGCAAGTTTGAGTCAGTGAGGGTTTGCAGCAGCGCAGCAGAACATGAGAAATATTTATTAACCAAACCGCAAACTGTCATTTCACTAGCAAGGGCCACGCCACAACAAAAGGAGTGATGATGA
>JALJCO010012806.1:0-159217 GCA_023101725.1 Atherinomorus stipes
GCATTGGCATTAACTTAGAGTTGTACATGTTGTGGCCACCTGAGGGCAGTGTAGCTCTATCAACGTCAATGTACTACGTGCACGAAAAGGCTTTTCAAAGTATTTAGGTGAGTTAAAATTGTTATTAATGAGCAAACAAGATGATTCAGTGTAATAGTTCAGATGTAATGAGCAGAATATAACAGAAGATGCTGCTACGACACAGTAAATGCTCCGTCGGTCGCGATTCTCAACTTCACCAGATGGGAGAGATCCCTGATGATCACTTCTCGTTCAGAACTGTCACATTACAATTTTACACTTTTTTTTTTTTTTTTTTTTTTTTTTTTTTTTTTAGACCTGCCGCACATCATTGTGGACGATGTCCATTGGATTTATCAGAAACCCACAACGACGTCTGCCACCAAGCGGGTGAAGCGATTTAAGCTGTATAACCAACTTGTTTCGCTAACAGCGGTAGCTCGGTGGCAGCATCATCAGAAGACAGTGACACAAATACGTAGATTAATGTGTTCATCTGATTATGACACCGTGTAGTAAGAACGAATATTACGCTCGCATTTTTAACACAGAAATCTATTAGTACTGTTCTTTGAGGTAAATCATTGCTATTTATATTATTTTCTTAGGTTAGCACTAGCTGGATTTGCTAATAAGCCACTAGGCTGCTACTTATCTTTCTCATTTTCCGACAACACAAGCACAGACTGCTTCTCCAGTTTCCAGCTTCTCTGGTCCAATTGTCGTTCCCAAACACAACTATTCTCACCGAGAGAATGGTTGTTATAATGAACTAAAATCAGAAAAGCGCTGGCTTTCAGCCTCCTTCCCTCCTCCTTCACTCGGCTCTCTGACGTCCTGGACTGTAAAGTGTGGAGCTCAGACACGGTGTGACCTGATGTTCACAATCCATCTTGGTAGTTGATCATCCGAGAGAAATGCATGAAAACTGATTGTAGGATTATATTATTTAGCTGACGAGGTCGGCTCTTCACGCCGCTGAAACTTGCAAGATGCTTTATCTCATCATACTACTGTTATGTCCACCTGCTTAGTGCTGGATGCTCTTACTTTCTTAACCGGAAGTTCTCTAGAAAGTGTCGCGCATTACCCCTGTTGATGACGTTTACATTCCAACACGTTGATAAAAAGTAAAACCCAGAACAGGTTTAAATATAAATATTAGTTCGAACTTCGTTTATTTTTTAATGTTCGAATTATATTTGAATGACGAAGTTCGGAGTCAAAGCCCTACTACAGATGATGATGATCATCTCCTGAACTCATTCACGTGGAGATATTTTGGATATCTTTACAAATGGCTCGATAGCGCCCCCTAAAAATATTCAAATGATTAGCCCCGCCCACCAGAATGACCCACAAACATGAAATTTGGCACAGTGGTAGAACACCTAAGAAAAAAAACCCCTCTTAGACCGTTGGGATTCATCCGACAGGAAGTCGGCCATTTTGAAAAAAGTGCAATTTTTCTTCTCTCTTTTGACGATTTCTTGATTACATATTTGCAATTACTCCTCAGAGACTGCTAATGGTACGGCCATCACGATGGTCTCTTTGTGTTCACAAGGCATATGACATTTCTAGTTGTGCTCTGCATTCAGAAATCTGTAAGCGTGTGAAGGGGGCGGAGCCTCAAAGTTGGCCTTCTCGCCATGAAACACAAAACTGATATAGCCTAACTGGCATAAAACCAGATATCTGCACCAAAATTGATACATGTGATGACGGCAAGATGCTGAACACACCTACATGACCACTTCCGGTTTTCGTCTAAGCCCCGCCCCTTGGCAACAGGAGGTGTTACTTTTCAATGTCTGGGGTCCAGAACATCAGTGATTGAGCGTATGGATTTGAAAGTGCTTCACAACCAGTCAAAACCTTCCATGATTCCACAGTAAAATACTCAAGTCGATGCGCCAATTGTAACCATGGCGAATATGAGCCCAACACCATGGAAACAGGAAGTATATGGAAATGACACAAAAATTCCAGGCTGAATCTCCACCAAACTTGCTACAGATGATGATGGTCATGCCCTGACCTGATTCACAAATACAAATTTTGGATATCTTCAAAAATGGCTCTATTGCGCCCCTACAATTTTTCAAACTAATAACTGGAAGAAAACCTGTTATCTGCACCAAATTTGCTATGTGTGATGCTGAACAGATGCTGACCGAAGCTATATGACCATTTCCTGTTTTCGCCTTAGACCCGCCCCCTTCTGACAGGAAGTGCCTGTAAATGACACACACAATGGGCAGATTTCAACCAAACTTGGCACAGATGATGACAGGCATACCTTGAAATGTTTCACATGATGTGATGACGTCATGGACACGCCCCCTGAAAACAGAAGGTGACCTCTTTGGCCTACATAATCACTTACATTCCTATTAAACCACTGAGTAGGCACAAATTCCTTCAAGCGAGGGTGAAGGTGCACGAAGGGAGATGGTGCATAGGCCAGAGCGGCGCCAGAGGTGCGAGGGCCCTCATCGCCGCTTGCGGCTTTAATTAATCTTGTTTTTCTCTCTCTGCTCCCTTGTGTACATCTCTCAACAGCATGATATCCATCAAGCATGGCCCAGTCACTGAGACACTGCTACTGCAGCGTCCCAAGCTCCTCAAACAATAAAAAAAACTTTCCATATCTTAGTTTTCACGACTTCCCAGCTGATGCTGAGCTTTGTGCCCGTTGGGTGAAGGCAATAAGAAGAGATGAGGGGCCAAATGTTAAAATCCTTCGTGGCAGCACTTATGTGTGCAGTAAGCACTTCACCTCAGAGGAGACCTATGCTTCTGCCAGTGGGAGAAACAAACTAAAGAAGGGAGCAGTGCCGTCTAAATTCATGTGGAATGACTGGGACAAAGGGAAGAGGACTGTATTTCAACTGGTAATAAATTATTAGATAAACTTGACTCAGAACTCAAAAACTTAACTTACTTTGACATGTTAAGGGCTTCACGCCAGTTTATTCTCTCTCTCTCTTATTAATATATAATGTGTGTGTGTGTGCAACCGTTTTAAGTATGGCAATCACATTGCTAGTTTAAAATGACATAACCACAATAACATTTGTAATTGTAGGAAAAGGCTCACAAGCTCGGAAATCATTGTATCAGCGAAGAAAACGCCTTGCAGATGACACAGAGATACCCGTCCCAGAGAGCGGCACAGGAGATGTATCCCAGCCAGATGCAGTGCTAAAAGATCATGACTACACCTGCCATCCTTCTCCTGGTGAGTATTTAAGCTAATTAAACTCATTCCTTTTTTCTTTGAGAAAACTGAAATATCTGCAGTTTATCTCAGCTTTTCCAAAACTGGGATCCCAGGATAATTTCAGTGGGTCACCAGATAATTGTAAAAAAAATATGTGTAGCTTTTATCAATCAAATTTGGAATTTTTATTAGGGCTGTCAAAATTAATGTGCCAAAGCAGGGAAATTAATCTGTAATGTTAATGTGTTAATTTTCTAAACAAATAAATTATATCCACTATCATATCTGACAAATTGTAGCAATAAAGACATTACTTGTAATCTTAAACGTTCATTTTATCTCCTCCCGAAAGTTAAGAATTACTGTTAAGCTTACTGATAGCATCCAAATATGAGGATGAACTTGAAAATGTATAAGTGATGCCCAATAAAGTGTATACTCCTCTTTTCTCCGAAGGTAAAATGGACAGTGCTGCTAGGAAGATTCAGCAGTTGGAGGTGCAAATCTTGATTCTTAAACATGAAATCCGGCAGCTGACACTGACATCAACAGCCACTGATTTTCAGATTTTGTGTCACTGATGAGGACTTCCGTTATTACACAAGATTCAGCTCCAAAAAGATCTTCACTCTGTTTTGGGAGTCTGTTTACCCCTCTGCATCGAGGCTTGTGTGAAAGAAATTTGTGCTATTTTACTTTATTAAAATATCTTTAATCATGTGTCTCAGTATAATCCTGTATAAATCACACAAGTGCCTTATGCTCTGATTAGGCAGCAGTTTTGAAAGAAAAAGGGCCTGGAGTTGAAACAAAACACACATTTATGTAAAAAGCTCTGTTGGTCTGAACACTTGTTCTTCTCTGGTATGTAGAAGCAGATAACGTGGAACTAACTAATTGTAAGTTTTTATCTTTGGCTAACTGCATTTTTATTAGAGACTCAGCAGAATGAAGTGTTTGCTTCACCCAAGGACAAGATAAGTAACCGCTGATAACTAGCAGGAGTGTGGCAAATACATTTCTGTCCAGCAACATTTTAGAGAGTGTGAAGTTATAAAAGCTTGTTACATCTGATACGAGTGAATTCTCTGTTTGATTTTCTCTGAGACGTCTCATGTTGTAATAAATCTATGAAGGCATAAACGGACTCGACTCCAATTCTTCCACCTGAAGAGATCATTTTTTTTATTCCTCAACACTTGTCTATTGGTCCAAAGCACAGCGTGCAGCTGAAATGATGGCTAGTCCACAGCGAAAGCTTTTACTGATGGATGAACTGTTTATGTTTCTGTGTCGTGTTGCTGTTGGGCTTCAGGAAAGAACCTTGTCATATCTGTTTGAGGTCGACTGTTAGTCGTATTATTCTTACATGGACAACCTATCTTTACCAGGTTTTGGGCTCACTACCATCTTGGATGACGAGAGAGCAAGTACAGGCCACGATGCCTGATAAGTTCAGGCTCTATTGTCCTCAGCTGAGAGTCACCATAGACTGCACTGAGATCTGCTGTGAAACAGCATCTGCCCTCTCATTACAGTCAGAGACCTTTTCAAGCTACAAAAAATCCCACCACCTTTAAAGGTCTGATTGGTGTTGCTCCATGTGGTGTTATTCACACAGTGAATCGGCTATGGGCCGTCTGTTGCCTGATGTCAAATTACCAGGGACCTCTTGATATCAAGGGGGACAAGCCAGTTTGAGGCTTCCTTGCTTAGATCCCATCCTGCTGCAAGTGACTGTACAGCTGTGGCCCTGTGAGACTGTAAATGGTTGCATGTAATTAAGTAAAGGGGGGGGGGGGGGGGGTGTTAAATGATTGCTTTGAAAATGAAATAATTCTGTCTTGCCTTCACTCAAAATGAGTTGAGGATGACCAAAATAAAAAAATTTTTTTTAAAAAGAATGCATTATTCATTTAATATGTACTTTAATTCTCAAACATGTCCACAGTTCACAAGTTTTTTTTTTTAAATTACCCCCAAAACAGAAAATTGCTCACATCACAGACCACAAATATTGCTACATGCTGTAAATGTTTCATAAGAAATTTCCAAATCATTTTCTTATCAGTTCTACACATTTGTTAAAAGGAAGAATTGCTTGTTTCAACTTAATAGGTGATGATACCCATTGATCTTTCACATGTATCCAAAACTATTCACATGCTCTATTATACTGTACTTATGTTTTAAGACTTGTGACTTAAGAAGACATCCATGTAGATGTTGCAGTAGAAATCGTCAAGCTTTTGGCACATTGAGTGGATAATCTCATCCTTAAAGATTCTCTCAACTATAAAGTCATCTGTGATGAAATCACACCACTGAAGGCCGCTTATGGCAAGTTGTGCCTGTACCTGATAATAGTATTTGTGAGTCTTCCATAAGCAGGCTTGGCCTTTAACTGTGGTCAGGTGTTTAACTTGTTCAACACTTTCTACATTGCAAGATTAACCTCTGCCAGGCCAAATAGTGGTATTTCACAAGGGTTGAAGATTTACCATCTGGGTAAAGTCTTCTGGGTAAAGGTGAGGTGCATCTGGGTGGATGATTACTCCACAAGATGTCACTGAGACGTCACAAAAATCTGCATACTGCCGCAGTATGTCAGATTCCAGGTCCAAACCTCGTTTCATGGCAGCCGTCTGAGGAGTTATCTTCAGGATGCGAGAAGCTAAGGCTTTGGCAGAAGACTCCCCTCGAATATGGCATATCTCACGGAATCGGCTGGCTGTGAGTCGAGGTTTGCGTACCAGGGTCCATAGCTGGCATTCTGACTGCTGCCTGGTTTCAGCTTCAATAGCAGCTGAGATCTCTCGCGTTACCTTTTAAAAAAAGAAAAATAAATCAATATACATGCAACTCTTAATGACTTAATAATAAGGTAAAATAAATTAATAACCTTCAGGCTCTCAAGGTGGCACTGTTGCTTGTAATTGGGCTCAAAATTTACTGGGAATTTAAAACTGTAGCCATCAACAGGTAACTGGGGAAATGCAGGGGCATCAGAGTGTCTAATACAGTCTTTACTTGTTTCAGGAGGGTACTGGTAGGAAAGGACCGAGCCAAGCGGCACAGGGCCAAATTTAGAGTCCACTAAATTAAGTTCTTCAATCCTGTGCAACAATTTGCATATCCCAGGTTGTGGACGAATGTCTTTGAGTTTTTCACCACTGGCCATCACATGAGGATCTGGAAGAGGCCGTGATCAAATTGAGAAACAAATTAAGTATAATTTGCTTTACAGTACACTGTCATCTGTCAAAATAACCCCTCTTCTAAAAGTGTTAGTTAAAAAAAGAGATAGAGAGGAGAGTGAGCGTAAATTAGAGGAAAGAGGATTAAATTAGATGAAGACAGAAAAGAAGAGTAGAAATTGGAGAGTGAAACTCATTTGAACTCACCAGTATATGCTCTGGATAGTGTGCACTTTGCGCCAGTTCTTACACTTCTTTTTTTTGTGGCTTACACACCGTCACATCATTTGTTGCCTCTGGTGCAATTCCCTACAATGGCAATAATAATAAAAATAACATCAATAATGATAATATTACAGAAAATACATTATCAAGAGTAGTAAATACTAATTGACCTGCGTCCTTGGGCTGTGCCAGGTCTGCAGCAAGCTGGTGCATGGCAGTGGCAGTGGCACAGTCTTGAAGTCAATGGTACTGTAGTGCGCTGTCTGAAATAGCAGGGCTACTGTGTGATTACATAGAACTTCACCTGCAGCACAGGAACATGACAGGCACTCCAGTGCCACGGGGTCCTCTTTAGAGTCCAGTGTAAACTGGAAATAGAGAAATGATGTGTCAAGTGGATTCGGCTCATTTCTAAATGATCAAAACAGTAACATGAAATATATAAACATAAAGCAGTAGATAAAAAAGACTCCCCCCCCTCACTGAGTCCATTTACATGTGCAGAATATTAATCAATGTGCTAATGTGGCAGTTGACAATCCTGTCACTATGCCTCTGAGTGCTCATGTTCCCTGGCTACTTGGCCAAGGGGATGTCCCTTTGGCTGACTGGTTAGCACGCATGACTCTCACCTGGGAGTCTGAGGATCAAATCCTGCCCAGGCCCTCCTTCGTCCTGCCCCACTAATAGAATACCCCTCTGGGATACATAGTTATCTAAACTGAAAGCTGTAAAAGTATAATAAGAGACACCAGGTACTGTTGTTTATATGGCCACTTTTCATCATAAGACACAAACTTATTTCCATTTTACATCAGTCAAAAGCCCCCTTTTTCATGTGAGTTTGATTTGGTTCAAGTATCAAAAAGCAAGTAAAAACAATAATAATAAATCAAATACATGACCACAATGTCAAAAACACATAGTTTGATTTTGTGTCCAGTTTTTAACAAAACCACAGTTTTTTCCCACTTCCTGAAAAATAACAGTTTTGAACATAGAGGGTTTGCAACCAACAGCAGCTTAATCCAGAAATATGATAATAAACTGATCATTGTGTGCATCCAACTTTGTTAACAGCATTATTTATCAGTCTTTTATGTCCTAAACTTTTGCAGGTCTTAAAGACCGTGTAAAGGGAATTCTGCAATTTTCTTACAAATACATTATGAAGGCCATAAATGTATTTTTATAAACGTGTGAAAAGCCTCTCAGCCACTAGAAGTTGGATTGTGGAGCTAGACTTCTTCTGTGTTTCAGGATTTTGTGGGTGGGACTAAAAGGGCGGCCGCGTGTCGCATAGTGGGTGGGTCTGGTTAGGTTTAGGGGAAGGGTCAGGGGTAGGGCTAGATTTTACCGTGCTCTCGTTGACTTGGTGGGCGTGTCGTCGAGTAACGTCACACTACGACACGCCCCTGTCTTGCGAGCCACAGATAGACCCTTCTCCATTCGCGTTCATACATCTTCCCTGGATGCCACAATATGCAAGGTAGCAGCCTGGTGTCTTGGTTTAAATTTTCAAGAGATGACCTGAAAAAAGAACTGGATGGATTTTTACAGAGGAGCCTCTGTGGACCGGAGACAACAGGATCACCACCATCACTCCCCTCTGCAGTGCCCACTTTACTCCAGATAGTTTTACTAACTTCCAGGACATACAGTTGGATGTTGGTTGCTGTTGGTCGGTGAGACCCTCACAACTGATAGATGGGCGCAGGCGCATGGCCGTAGTTATCACCGGCGAACCTCCGTATTTATCCAGCAGTGGATAAATCATATTCATGAAATAAAATATTTTCCGCGATTTGGTCAGCTGAGAAGACTAGTGAGGTGCGGATGGAAACGCGGAGATTTCCCCTCGGGGATCATACAAGTATATATATATTTAAAAAAAAATCATCACCAATAAAACAAACACAGTAGAAAGTTACTAAACTGGCATGACGGGTCGGAGCTACTTCCTCCACCTGCTGCCTTCATATGCGAAATAAAGCACAGAGCAGCGCTGCAGCACGTCCGCTCCTTCACTGATCAATATCAATGATCCGTGCGTACGAAGCGTCGCGGTGGAAATATTTTCATTTTACAGGTGAGTAAAACCACAAACAATCCTCACTGTTTGAGCCACCCAGAACACACACACGGAGGAAGGTGATGTGGGGGCGGCTGCTAGAGGGGGAGACAGACTGAAGTCCTTTGTGGCTGCATGCAGGTATTAGCCATGGAAAATGAATACGTAAATAAAATAAATGATGCTATTTGACAAGAAGGACAACAACATGATTAAGTCTGATTTGGTTACCTGGAATATTTCAGAAAGATGTAGTAAATTACTGTAAAATGTTGGTATTTCACTGTTATACTGCATGTTTAAAGGGGAAGTTCAGGATTTTTGACATAGGGCCTCATTTACAAGTGAGCCAGAGTACTACTTATCACTGAAGACAGTTTCAACATATTTCATCCCGTTGTTCTAGTTCCAGGAGGTTGCTGATGCTAATGCTAGTGGAAGTCAATAGGAATCTGCTAGCCTGTCATTTAAACCAATCTTATCCACTCCAGAGAAGATCTAAGGCAAATCAGCAAGCCTATCTGTGTAAATGCCGTATTAAACTAGTAAACTCGTGTGTTAAACTAGTAAAACTAGCCTTGTATGACAAATTTTGCATTACATATTGAGGAACGACTTTCTTACCAGCTTACTACCTTTGTCAGTGTATTTCGGTTCATAGAGACATGGTGACTGTTAGTTTGATGGAAAAAGTTCGAAATCATCTTCAAAATCGGACATATCCTCATGTATTTCAGAGGTGGCAGTATTTTAGACTTTATATTTGTGTAATCAGATTCCTTCATGCATGTAGCAGCAGATGACATCACTCTGCTGCCAAATACAGGAAGTAAAACTTTGTAAAGTGTCTCAGCAGCAATAATCAAAATGCAACGAAATGCAGGTTAGTTTTATTTGTAACATTATTCTGTTAACATGGCATTTACACAGATAGTCTGAAGTTAGAAATGATTTTCCTCGGATCTTCTGTGGAGTGGATAAGATTGTTATTAATGACAGGCTAGCAGATTCCTATTGACTTGCACTAGCATTAGCATTGGCGACCCACTGGAACTAGAATAACGGAATGAAATATGTTGAAACCGTCTTCAGTGATAAGTAGCATTCTGGCTCACTTGTAAATGAGGCCCTATGTCAAAATTCCTGAACTTCCCCTTTAAGATTAATTTCACTCTTGCATAATTAAGCAACTTTTGGATTCTTTAATCACCAACATTCTGTTTATTTCAGCTCTGTCACAAAGTGTTTTCCAGCAGATAAAAGGGTTTACATTATGTTTTAACTAGAATTTAGGAGAATTTTACCTGCATATAATCTTTCTGATTACCATGTTCAACAACAAAACGTGGAGATATATGGTTTTGTAATTTGTATAAGAGTTGAAATATAAACTAGCATAACGGAGAAATGCCCAAGTGATGTACTCGTACAGTAAGAGTAAAGAAATTCACTGACATTGTGCCACTGCAAGATTTGTTTGACAAGTAATTCTTACTGTTATCTGTTTTGACAAAGAGCATTGTCCAACCATAAGAGAGAGAGAGAGATGGCATGCCGGTGTGACAACATGCAAGAGGAAACCAGGGAAACTGGATGTCAGACAGAATGCTGACATCTGACATCTGCCACGTGTTGTGTTGGCCGCACAACTGTCCAACACAACACGTGGAACCGGAAGAATTCAGGTCTGTTCAGAAGTTACGTCCTTACTTTGTCCTTTTGAATGTCTGTGGTGTTGACATATTTTAGGTCTGCACAACATAGTTGTTGGAGAAAACACTCATTCATTAATCATTTTAAAATGCTATCATTAAGTTAAGAATAGTCAGGGGTTAATAAGATGTTTTTTTTTTTTTTTTTACTATTTCTACTGTCAGGAAGTACAACAAAGAAAAATTCTGTCCTGTATTACATTACTCTACCTCTTACACATTTTAACACAACACATAAAGTCTTATCATGATCATATTTTGAATACAAGACCAGCGATACTACAGGCTAGTTAGTTGATTGTAATGCAAGTAAGTAAGTAAAAATCTATAAAGCGCTTTTCAAAGATAAAAATCACAAAGTGCTGTACATAAAATGAGAAATAAATGGTACAATAAAAGACATAACATATTAAAAAGAAAACATAATAAAATAAAAATCAAACCCAGTCAATCACAATCAAATCAGCCAAAAGCTTTCCTGCATAAATACGTCTTCAGCTGCTTTTTAAAAGATTCCACCCAGTCAACCACACGTAGGGTGTTTTTAATGCAAGTTTTCACCTCCATAATAATATGAATGATTCCAAACACTTTACCCAGCTGAAAACATTTTGGCACCACTTGGCAATAAGGTATAGACCTACATTTGCTAGAGACTAAATTTTAAATAAGCAGTAAAACACAAAATTTCTAAATTTTTTCCATTTTGCAAAAATATTAATTACTCAAACAGTACGCTTTGTTTGTGCTCTCTATTCTGTCATTTTAGAACATCAGTGAGCTAATGGACCTCCTTTTTGAACAGGTCATCGTTGACCCTGCACCTGCGTGGCTGAAATGAAAGCAATGACTGTTTCTGGATTCCTGTGCAGGCAGAGGGCGACCTGAGAAGGCAGATGCCGACCATGGTCCAGGTTCAGCCTTCCAGCTGAGGTGGGAAAGAGCCGACCATGGTCCAGGTTCAGCCTTCCAGCTGAGGTGGGAAAGAGCCGACCATGGTCCAGGTTCAGCCTTCCAGCTGAGGTGGGAAAGAGCCGACCATGGTCCAGGTTCAGCCTTCCAGCTGAGGTGGGAAAGAGCCGACCATTGTCCAGGTTCAGCCTTCCAGCTGAGGTGGGAAAGAGCCGACCATGGTCCAGGTTCAGCCTTCCAGCTGAGGTGGGAAAGAGCCGACCATGGTCCAGGTTCAGCCTTCCAGCTGAAGTGGGAAAGAGCCGACCATGGTCCAGGTTCAGCCTTCCAGCTGAGGTGGGAAAGAGCCGACCATGGTCCAGGTTCAGCCTTCCAGCTGAGGTGGGAAAGAGCCACATGGTGTTGTTAGTGAGGTGGGAAAGAGGACATGGTAAGTTAGCCTTAGGAGGTGGGAAAGAGCCGACCGTGGTCCAGGTTCAGCCTTCCAGCTGAAGTGGGAAAGAGCCGACCATGGTCCAGGTTCAGCCTTCCAGCTGAGGTGGGAAAGAGCCGACCACGGTCCAGGTTCAGCCTTCCAGCTGAGGTGGGAAAGAGCCAACCATGGTCCAGGTTCAGCCTTCCAGCTGAAGTGGGGGAAAGAGCCGACCATGGTCAGGTTCAGCCTTCCAGCTGAGGTGGGAAAGAGCCGACCATGGTCCAGGTTCAGCCTTCCAGCTGAGGTGGGAAAGAGCCGACCATGGTCCAGGTTCAGCCTTCCAGCTGAGGTGGGAAAGAGCCGACCATGGTCCAGGTTCAGCCTTCCAGCTGAGGTGGGAAAGAGCCGACCATGGTCCAGGTTCAGCCTTCCAGCTGAGGTGGGAAAGAGCCGACCATGGTCCAGGTTCAGCCTTCCAGCTGAGGTGGGAAAGAGCCAACCATGGTCCAGGTTCAGCCTTCCAGCTGAAGCTGAGGTGGGAAAGAGCCGACCATGGTCCAGGTTCAGCCTTCCAGCTGAGGTGGGAAAGAGCCGACCATGGTCCAGGTTCAGCCTTCCAGCTGAGGTGGGAAAGAGCCGACCATGGTCCAGGTTCAGCCTTCCAGCTGAGGTGGGAAAGAGCCGACCATGGTCCAGGTTCAGCCTTCCAGCTGAGGTGGGAAAGAGCCGACCATGGTCCAGGTTCAGCCTTCCAGCTGAGGTGGGAAAGAGCCAACCACGGTCCAGGTTCAGCCTTCCAGCTGAGGTGGGAAAGAGCCAACCATGGTCCAGGTTCAGCCTTCCAGCTGAGGTGGGAAAGAGCCGACCATGGTCCAGGTTCAGCCTTCCAGCTGAGGTGGGAAAGAGCCGACCATGGTCCAGGTTCAGCCTTCCAGCTGAGGTGGGAAAGAGCCGACCATGGTCCAGGTTCAGCCTTCCAGCTGAGGTGGGAAAGAGCCGACCATGGTCCAGGTTCAGCCTTCCAGCTGAGGTGGGAAAGAGCCGACCATGGTCCAGGTTCAGCCTTCCAGCTGAAGTGGGAAAGAGCCGACCATGGTCCAGGTTCAGCCTTCCAGCTGAGGTGGGAAAGAGCCAACCATGGTCCAGGTTCAGCCTTCCAGCTGAGGTGGGAAAGAGCCGACCATGGTCCAGGTTCAGCCTTCCAGCTGAGGTGGGAAAGAGCCGACCATGGTCCAGGTTCAGCCTTCCAGCTGAGGTGGGAAAGAGCCGACCATGGTCCAGGTTCAGCCTTCCAGCTGAGGTGGGAAAGAGCCGACCATGGTCCAGGTTCAGCCTTCCAGCTGAGGTGGGAAAGAGCCGACCATGGTCCAGGTTCAGCCTTCCAGCTGAGGTGGGAAAGAGCCGACCATGGTCCAGGTTCAGCCTTCCAGCTGAGGTGGGAAAGAGCCAAGTTAAAAAGAAGTAAGTTGTGGCACACACATCATTACGCAAGAATGTATTTATTAGAAGTGCATTTAAACATTGCTTTTTTTTTTTCAATTTCAGTTTTAGATTTCAGTTTTATAAACTGCTTTTTCTAACAACACAACAGCAACAAATACAGAACGCAAAACTGAAAACATTAATTATCTTTACAGTGAATATTATATAGAATTTTTGTCATATCTTACCAAACTTGCTTAATTCTAACACACTGGACTGTAACTGGGAGGTTTAAACCCGGCACACTCAGCCTCTTCATCTGGGTACTCCTGATGTATGTGGCACACGACACAGGAAGGGACAATGACCTGGTTGTCCTTTCCCGGGTGTCCCAGCCCGGGACACAAAACCTCTGTAAGCCAAATAACGAGCATGTCTGTTTATTACAAAAAATATGATACTTTCATAATTATCTAGGTGGTGTTTTTGCTCGGTTGTCCTGGGTAATAAAAATGGACTCTGGTGCTCTTTT
Organism: Atherinomorus stipes; assembly: GCA_023101725.1. NCBI lineage: Eukaryota > Metazoa > Chordata > Actinopteri > Atheriniformes > Atherinidae > Atherinomorus > Atherinomorus stipes. The sequence continues at coordinate 13,734 of JALJCO010012806.1, forward strand.
TAAACAGTAACTGATTTATATTGTCTTTGTAGATGAACCAGTCTGAAACAGAGGGGGGGTTTAAGTTATTGGTGTGACTGATGAACTAAAAAACATCCTTTTCTCTCCCACTGATGCTCATGTCTTACAGATGGAGACTCCAGAAGAAGAGCTGGAGCCATGAAGCTGCAGTCTGCATCATCATTTTGGCTCAGTGGATGGGAAATGATGTGGACAGCAGTTGTGTTATTATAATTATTACTAATCCAGATTATTTCCACCATCACACAGCTACGTTTTCAGAGAGACTAATCATCTAGATTTCTTGTAAAATGTCAAGTCATACAGGGGGTTTACATTATTCATGTGCATTAGTCAACATCACAAATACGGCTGGATCAACTGTGCAAGTTGGTCCTAAACTTTCCCAGTCTCTGAACCTGTCATGTCATTTGAGCAACACAAATGTGATTACACATCTGAAATCAATAAAAATGTTTTATTGTATAGCTTGCAAAGCTCTTCCTTTGCCTCCAATGGCCCATGGCCTGCCTGATAAATGTTCAGAGCATTCTGCAGGGAGGAGGAATTCAAGCAGACCGGCTCAAGTCCTGGATGAAGGGTGATGCAGCGTGGCTCCTCTGGCTCCACATCTGTTCTGAACCTGTAGGAGTGTGTGTAAAAGGTGTTTCAGTACTTGGTATCTAGCATGATACTGGTTGTGTATTCATACTTTGAGTGATTACTGTGGAATACTCACTTCTTTATTCACATCCAGCATTGATCTCTCTGCTCTGTATGCATGGTTCTGCATCCTACACAGGTGCATCTATATAGCAAGTATAATGTCAATCACCATGCGACTGATGTTGAAGATTTCAGTAGTCAGTTCTGTATTATGAAACATGTTCCAGCAAAATTATCTAAACCCTTGAAGCATAATGTGTTGCAAGTGCAGCAATCCACATAAAGTGATCAGAAGACATACAGGTATGTGTTGTTTACTGAAACTAGGTAGTGTTTTGTGTAGTCCAATATTACTCATTGTGAAAGCCACCTCAGCAAAGTGAAAACAGGAACATATCAGTCTACAACGAGAAAGACTCATTACAAAACAATTTAATGCAGGTGGTTTAGGTTAGCCAGGTTAGCCATGTCCACTGTAGTTTACCTACTTTATTTACCCATATTTGTTGTAAACTCTGCTCCCTTCAAAGAAGTGGGTACTTACATGGGTTTACCAGCCACTAAACCCTAACAAAGAAATGCCATCACTCCCTTCATTAGCTTTGAGAGAAGTAGCCTGTGTGAATGATAAAGTACGTCATAAAGATAATAATGCATCATTATAGTGCAGAGCAGAGGATGACTGCTAGTTTCATCTGTGACTATACGACAAACATATTTAGTAGAGTGTCAAAATGTGCTTTGTTCCACATTATTTAGACAGTTTGTTGCCTAACTTTATTTGGCTAGGCTATACTAGTTAGTGTAGGATTATGCATGCTTTTGGAGAATTGGTTAATGTGTGATATAGATAGTGACCTGAAAGGTTATGTAGAGTTCGCTCTCAGGATATAGCATTTATTATCTAGAGTAGCAAATTGATTAGGCAGTTTATGACCTGTGGACCCTGAGAACATCCTGAGGGGGGGAAAGGTCTGTTTGACTTGGCTCATCATGTGAAACCGGACACAGGAGACAAGCGCAAAGTATTAGGGTTTTTGTTGTTTGCTGTTCTCCCCCTTTCTTTTTCTGTATTTTTCCACTCTTTTAAACTCTCAGGGACCAAGGAGCCAGAAGATGCCTGAAAAGGGGGAGGAGTCGCTGACTCTACAAGATTCAACCGACATGATAAAAGGGTTCAAGGGATTGTTAGAAGGGGTCAGATTTTCCAAACTGGCTCCAGCGCTCTGTTGGTGACAGGGCAAGAATTCTGAACCCAGAGCTCTGTAATGTATTGCCTCTGATTCTGTAATAAATTGTTAACTTTTATTCCGCATTGTTTGGTTTTCATTCCTGATGCAAAAGGTCCCGCTGGAAAATGGGTAAAGAAGGTGACAGGAGGTTAAATGTTTAGAAGGTATCTTAAACACCCATTTTTCTTACATTAGCAATGCAAAATTCTACAAACTAGAGGAACCGCAGCATAATGCAACAAGAGAGAAAACCGAACCCAATTATCTTATTGGAAAAAGCTAAAGGTAATGAGGCTCCTCGTTTTTCTTCATAGACCTGTGACAGCGTGCTCTCACTGTAACAGAGCAGCCAACAGCGTTTGACACTGTTCCAAAACAATGTTAGGTAAGAAAGGGCTCAACATTACACACTAACGCGCGACTCGTTGGCTAACAGCTGTGAAACAGAATAGTTCATAGCAACAGTTTGGTATTACAAAGCTAGGATACCAACTTAATCGAGAAATAGACAACTGATAAATGACAAAAACACCAGTGGTAGGTAGCTATCATTATCCTAACATCTCTGCTAACATCAAAGCTAGTAAGACAAAACACCTATCTTCATAATCGAAAAGGTATTGCTCTACAAAGAACTTGTAACCTTTGTCGAGTTTGGAGGCTGGAGTGGCCGACAGTTTTTCTGCCAGTCTGTGCACGTCTTCCAAACGAAATTTGGGCAGATTGATGAGGGACTGTGTGAAATCCATTTGTATCCCGGCCGGTCTATGGTAAAAACACCGCTCTCTGAGATAGCGGAAATGAAGATATCCTGCTCCAGCAAAGCTTTCTGACGTCCCTGTGTAAAGGGTCTATTACTCGCAAACTGTGGTTCTGCCCCTCACACAAAAATCTGGATTGAACTACATGCAAATTTAGATATTTGTAGATCCGGCCCTTAGTCTGCATAGAAGTGGCATGTTTGAAAAGATGAGTCATGTTCCGCGACGCAAGTCTGAAAGCGGCTCATGACTTGATATTTAACATACCATTTAAAAGGGCAACGATCAGCCTACTGTCATCTAGAGACGACGATGTACAGCTGCGTGTCATCAGCATAGCTGTGGAACCTGATGACGTCCCCAAGTGGAAGCATATATAGATTAAAAAGAACTGGACCTAAGATTGACCCTTGGGGCACTCCACACTTAATTTCATGTCTTCTGGAGGCAAATATAAGGATAAAATATTCAAGGAAAAACCAACATGAAAGAATTAAAACAAGTTATAAAGACAGAATGAAGTCTCGCTGGGATGAAAAGCTAAAGAAGAAAAATGAGTTTTAAGACGAGTTTTATAGATGGACAGTGCTCCTGGACCTGCAGGACTATCTGGTCTGCCGTGGACCCTGTCCCCTCTGGGCTTCTCCTGGACCTGGACCAAACACCATCACATCTGTTTTCGTTTTACTGAAATGTAAAAAGTTGGCTGGAATAAAAGTCACTGATAAACAGGTTGAGTTTAGCGTCTTTAATGGTCTGTGGTATACAGGTATGGTACAGGTACTCGAGTCTGCACATGAATAATTCTGATATGTTTGTCGAACAGCTTTGGTCCCGTCTTCACACACACAAAACTCATCAGAGTAAAAGTTTAACCCAACAGATAACAGCGATGTTCTTCCTCCATGTACGACGTCGGAGGTTAGCTTGGATGAGTGAAGCTTATTACATGAAGCACCGTTTCAGCTTCCATGATAAACATTTTTATATATTATGATTTACAGTAATTGGAACGATAGATTCCTATAAGCTGACGTTAAACTGGAGTCTGATCAGGAGGACAGGGGTCCAGCGTGATGACGTTCGGGTCGCTCACTGTCACCACGCCGTACGATGAGTCAAAGTCCTCATCGTTGAACCTCTGGTATGTGATGTCCGTGTCGTAGGCGTTCATCGCATGATCCGGTTTATGCAGGACCTCCTTCCTGTACATCCTGTAGGCCAGGATGAAGATGCCCGCCTCGGCCGCCTGGAACAGGGCGTACAGCAGCGGGAACATGTACATGCCCCCCATCAGCTGTGGTGGGAAGGCCAGCTTCAGGATGGCGGTGCACAGCTGCACGTTCTGGCAGCCCGTTTCCAGGGAAACCGCCCTGCAGCTGTTGGGGGGCAGCTCGAAGAGCAGCGCCAGGCCGTAGCCCGCAGCGTATCCGCACAGAGGCATGAGGATGGCCACCACGTAGACGGAGGGCGGGATGGTGGAAAGCAGGTCTGGACCCAGCATGGCTCCGGTCAGGATGAAGAGCATCACCAAGGTGACCAGCAGAGACCACAGAGATGCCTGCACATGCGAGAGGGCAGTCACTTACTCACATTAAACACAAATTAAAGAAGAATTCGTTTTTTTTCAACTTTGACCTCTTTATACATGTTGTCTTAATCCAAGCTGTATAGGCCCAAAGCCTACTACTAATTAAGCATATCAGGTCATGTGCATCTCTGTAATGAGAAGGGGTGTGGTCTAATCACAACAACACCCTATATCAGGTGTATTAGGCAAACAGAATTATTAGGCAACTTCCTTTCATTTGGCAAAATGGGTCATAGAGGGACTTGACAGGCTACGAAAAGTCAAAAATAGTGAGATATCTTGCAGAGGGATGCAGCACTCTTAAAATTGCCAAGCTTCTGAAGCGTGATCATCCAACAATCAAGCGTTTCATTCAAAATAGTCAACAGGGTCACAAGAAACGTGTGGAAAAACCAAGGCACAAAATAACTGCCCATGAACTGAGAAAAGTCAAGCATGCAGCTGCCAAGATGCCACTTGCCAGCAGTTTTGCCATATTTCAGAGCTGCAACATCACTGGAGTGCCCAAAAGCACAAGGTGTGCAATTTTCAGAGACATGGCCAAGGTAAGAAAGACTGGAAAACCACCACCACTGAACAAGACACACAAGCTGAAACGTCAAGACTGGGCCAAGAAATATCTCAGACTGATTTTTCTAAGCTTTTATGGACTGATGAAATGAGAGTGAGTCTTGATGGGCCAGATGGATGGGCCCGTGGCTGGATCGGTAAAGGCCAGAGAGCTCCAGTTCCACTCAGACGCCAGCAAGGTGGAGGTGGGGTACTGGTATGGGCTGGTATCATCAAAGATGAGCTTGTGGGGCCTTTTCAGGTTGAGGATGGAGTCAAGCTCAACTCCCAGTCCTACTGCCAGTTTCTGGAAGACACCTTCTTCAAGCTGTGGTACAGGAAGAAGTCCGCATCCTTCAAGAAAACCTGATTTTCATGCAGGACGATGCTCCATCACACGCATCCAAGTACTCCACAGCGTGGCTGCAAGAAAGGGTCTAAAAGAAGAAAAACTAATGACATGGCCTCCTTGTTCACCTGATCTGAACCCCATAGAGAACCTGTGGTTCCTCATCAAATGTGAGATTTACAAGGAGGGAAAACAGTCCACCTCTCTGAACAGTGTCTGGGAGGCTGTGGTTGCTGCTGCACGCAATGTTGATGGTGAACAGATCAAAACACTGACAGGATCCATGGATGGCAGGCTTTTTTTTTTTTTTTTAGAATTCAAGTTTTTATTGTCATTTTTTTCTTGGTCTGACAAAAATATACAGTAAACATGACAAGCTATACATACAGTACCAGGGGGCTTCAATATGACAGTTTTTAAAAAAATAAAGAACATAAAATGACAAAATAAAATCCATACTTACTATCATAATTATATCCATATTCAGGGTGTGGAAATCCTTACCATGTGCAGCAATATTTAAGTGCCTTCCTGCTGACTGATATCATACCAGAATGTTTCCCAGAAAGAGACAGGGTGTTTGTTGTTCAATTTATGGAGCATACATTCATATGAAGCCATCCTAATAATCATATTTACCCATTCTTTAAACTGTGGGATTTTCTGTGTTTTCCAGTGTTTAAGAATAACTCTCGCTGCTACAGACACTCCAACCATAATGACAGAAAATGTATCCTTTGCCATATGTCCCATTTGAGTTTTATCGCCCAGTACACAATCTTGGACAAAATGGTATGTTTCTTCCCAGCCAGTTGCTCAAGACACGTAGGACAACTGACCAGAAGCGCCTTATAACTGGGCACTCCCATAAACAGTGAATCAAGGTACCAGTATCATTTTGACATTTCCAACACAAAGAGTTATTCATAAGACTGATTCTGTTAAGTCGTGCTGGAGTCCAGTAATATCTATGTATAATCTTATATTGGGTGAGTTTGCCTTTACATTCTCGTATAAATTTTCCAGTATCTGAAAGAATCTGTGTCCATTCTTCATCTTCCAACGTGCATCCAAGGTCCTTTTTCCCATGCGGCTTTTAAGTTCTTACAGTCAGTACTGAGTGCTGTGTTGAATCTTTTGTAAAATGTGGAGGCTCGGTGATGTCGAGGCGGCGGAGTCAAACAGTCCAGGATATGATTATCGTGAGTTTGATGTGGTAATGACATTATACAATTCCTTATCTGAAGATACTTCCAAAAATGACCTTTCCCCTGCAAACTGGATTTGCTCATAACATCATTATAGGACATAAACACTCCCCCATTATACAAATTACCAAGTATACATATTTTTTTATTACACCAGCTTTTCCAATAGATTGGTGTCTTCCCAATACGTATAGCAGGATTTTGCCATAGAGAAGAATACAACTGTTTACAATGTGGCAATTTAAAAAGCTTATGCACTTTCATCCAAACTTCCTTTGAATGTAGCATCATAGGGTTAGTGATATTATCTGAACTCTGGGAAAGACGTTCTATAGGTGTGAAAGGGGAGGATAAGGATCTTTCAATTACAACCCAGTCTAAAGTAGCTTGCCCAGTCCAGTGTATGGCGAGTTTTGCCATCTCAAAAGATATATAATACAACCTTGGGTCAGGAAGGCCCAACCCTCCCTTGTCAATGGGAGAACACAATTGTCTCATCTTAATTCTAGGAGTTTTCCCCTCCCAGAGAAAATGTCTCACCATTGTATCGTATTTACTGAAAATAGTCAGAGATACTATAACTGGGAGCATCATGAGAACATAATTAAATTGTGGTGAAACAACCATTTTAATTACATTCACTTTGCCCATTAATATCAATTTGATTTTTTCCCACTTATCCAGGTTAGTTTTAATTTTTTGTAAAAGTGGTTCAAAATTAAGTGAAGGCATTTCCTCCACTTCTCGACTCAGTTTAATTCCCAAATAATTCATTCCTTTTGGGATCCACTTAAATCCAAATTGTATCATTAGTTTTCCACAGCTGAGCCTGGATATTGGCATTGCTTCAGACTTTGGCCAGTTAATTTTGTATCCTGACACAGTAGAATAAGATTGTATTGTTTTCATTAAATGAGGTATGGAGTGAGCTGGATCTTTCAACAAAACCAATATGTCATCTGCATAAAGCAGCAATTTGTGTTGTTTACCACCTCCCTCCATCCCTTGTACCTCTAAATTTCTTCTTATAGCAACTGCTAATGGTTCTAATGAAATATTAAACAAGAGAGGAGACAGAGGGCACCCCTGTCTGGTGGCTCTTTTTAAGTTAAAAAAAGGTGAAATAACCCCATTAGTTACAACTGATGCTTTTGGGTTGTTATACAACATTTTGACCCATGTTATAAAAGATGTTGAAAAACCAAAATTTGACAAAGCTGTGAATAAATATTCCCACTGAACACGATCAAAAGCCTTCTCGGCTTCAAGGGAGAGAGCTACGATGGGACTGTTTTTGTCGCGGTTCAAGGTGATTAAATGTAGCAGTCTCCTCATATTATCAGTTGATGATCTATTTTTCATAAACCCTACTTGGTCTGGATGGATAATGGTTGGCAGCACTTTCTCCAAGCGAGTTGCTAAAATTTTTGTTAGGATCTTACAATCTACATTGAGTAGGCTAATGGGCCGATAGTTAGAGGGTTGCAACGGATCCCTATCCTTCTTTCCAATTACTGTTATCAGTGCCTCATCAAAGGTTGGCGGCAGTAACTGTAGCGCATATGCTTCATTGTAAACATCTTTTAACACTGGAACCAAAATGTCTATACATTCTTTATAATATTTAATAGAGAAACCGTCCAGGCTTGGAGATTTTCCATTCTTCATGCCTAAGATAGTTTTTCGAATTTCTGTTTCTGTAATGGGGCCATCTAACAATTCTGCTTGATCTGAGGGCACTTTGGGCAAGTCTATCATTGTGAAAAATTCTGCTATTTCTTTCTGATCAGGGCATGCTTCTGGAGAATACAAATCCTCGTAATATTTTCTCAACACTTCATTTATTTCTTTGGTATCCGTTACTGTCGTGTTCCCTTTTATTATAGCGGGTATAACATTACTGGAATTACATTTTTTTTAACTGTTTAGCAAGCACTTTGCCAGTTTTTTTCCCCTTCTTCATAAAAAGATGTTTCCAGCCTCAATAGAGCATATTCTACCTTCTTATTATATATTTCCTGTAGTTCAAATTTGTATTTACAAATATTTTGATATAGCTCATTAGAAAAACAATCTGCCAATTCTCTTTCAAGTACTCTAATTTTGTTTTCTAAGTCATGTATCCTCCTCATATCTTCTTTCTTCTTTTTAGATGCATATGCTATTATTTTCCCACAAATATATGCTTTTGATCCTCCCATTCAGTTGATTTTCTATTAGTACTACCTCTATTTATTTCAAAGAAAGGTTGTATCTCCTCTTTAATTGATGATTTAAAGGTCTCATTAAAAAACAGTGAAGTGTTTAGTCTCCATCTGCCTTTTCTTTCAATATTATTGTTCAGGCTTGTAACCCAGTGACTGACTCTTTCAACTCCTCGGTGGTTGACTTTATGGTCGTTACGTCTGGAGCCATATCTGTTAATTTAGTGTTCATTTTGACAATTTCACCGTTCATTTTAACCATCTCAGCAAAGACATTTTCGATGCTAACTTTCTCCTTCGCCGGCTTGTCGTCCTCATTAGCCGCTAGCGTGTTGCGAGTGGCCATGCGGTTTGCGTCCTTGAAAAACCTTGACGTGGTCATTTCTTAAACAAAAGTTACCAAAAAACCTTTTCAGGATAATGTCGCAAAATATTACAGTTAAGGAGGGTGGTTAATTTCCATATAACTAGGATTTATTTGGCAGGTGGTAGAGAGCTCAGCTACAGCGCTGCCATCTTGCTCGAGGTACCCACGTGACTCCCTGTTCGCCCCGGATGGCAGGCTTTTGAGTGTCCCTGCAAAGAAAGGTGGCTATATTGGTCACTGATTTGTTTTTGAATGTCAGAAATGTATATTTGTGAATGTTGAGCTGTTATATTGTTTCCCTGGTGAAAATAAATAATTGAAATGGGTATATATTTTTTTATTGTTAAGTTGCCTAATAATTCTGTTTGCCTAATACACCTGATATAGGGTGTTTATGTGATTAGCGCACACCCCTTCTGATTACAGAGATGCACATCACCTGATATGCTTAATTGGTAGTAGGCTTTGGGCCTATACAGCTTGGAGTAAGACAACATGCATAAAGAGGATGATGTGGTCAAAATACTCATTTGCCTAATAATTCTGCACTCCCTGTATTATCGAGCGCTCATTTCCTCACCCAGACAGTTTTGGTGTAACTTGAATTCCTTCAGGAGATATTTAGATCAGCGTATGTCCAATGTAATGTAAGTGATGCGGCAAACTCGCGCAGCCTCTAAATAAGGCATTATCTGCCACAAATTCCTTCATTTCACCAATGATTTGTTACCAAACATTAGTCGGACCCCCCCCCACATGAGCTCCAAGCAGCTTTGAGTTGCTTATTTGTGGTGATTCGTCCTTATTTACAGACATTTACTTGCTATGGTGTCACATAACAGTGACGTCAGTGCAGTAAAAAAACTAAAAAGCTGCTTCGAGCTCACAGGGGGGTCCGACCAATGTTTCGTAACAAATCATTGGTGAAATGAAGGAGTTTCGGGCAGATAATGCCTTATTTAGAGGCTGAGCGAGGTTGCCCACATCACCTAAAGGCATATGCCACCCCTGAGAGTGAAATTTAGCACCGCGGATAGTAGCAAGGGCAGCACACATGCGCAGCATCCCCAACTTCCGTAAACAGGGTTGCCACCGGATGCTGCGCATGCGTGCTGTCTTTGCTTTTTTTTTAATGAATCTTTATTGAACATGTGTAAGTTTACAACAAATGAACTGTTCTTTGGATAACAGCTCAACTTGTTGGTGCTGAATTGTTCAACATGAAAATTGTGTAATCTATCACCGTTCACAGATGCAGCTGAAGGAATGTGTTTCTAGAACAGCTGCTTGGACAAAAGTGCCCTAAAAATACCATTTATGTAGACGCAGCACTGGTTCATCCTCCCACTCATTTTAATGCTGTAAATATTCATGGGCTGGTGTTTTCTTTCTATTCTTCTAGAAATGATCAGATACACTGCCTGGCCGAAAAGTCTCCACCTGGATTTAACTAAGCCTCTTAGTCGGAGCCTCTTATTGGATAATTACTGCATGGGCGATTATATTTCAGCTGCAACAAGTGATTTAACCCCAACTGGTGCAATGAGTTGCTTCTTATTTCCTAAACAAGCATGTGTAAAGGCACATCCATGATGGTGGAAAAGATGTTAGTCTGTCTGAGAAGAGTCAGATCATTGGCAGCATCAAGCAGAGAGAACGTACGGGGATGCAGAAACTACTAAAACTGGGTTCAGAACTGTCCGACACATTATTAAAAACTGGATGGATAGTGGGGACCATCGTCTTCAAGGAAGAAATGTGGCCGGAAAAAATCCTGAATGTTCGTGATCGACAATCACTTAAACGTTTGGTGAGATCAAATGGAACAAAAAAAACCCAGTAGAACTCAGGGCTATGTTTAATGGTGAAAGTAAGAGGATTTCCACACGAAGGGAACTCCATGTATCAGTAAGGTTAACAGGGGAAAAAGGCGTCAGTGTGCTAGAGAGCATAAAGATTGGACTCAGGAGCAACGGAAGAAGGTCATGTGGTCTGATGAGTCCAAATTTACCCAGTTCCAGAATGATGGAGCATCAGGGTAAGAAGAGAGGCAGATGAAGTGATGCAGCAGCAGTCAGACTCTACCATCATCATAAAGATCTTGGTGAAAAATTAAATGCAACACTGGATGGAAATAAATCTACGAATGCTGCCGTAATCAAAGCTAAAAGCGCTCCAACCAAATATTAGAGTTGCCTGGTACACCAGCCTGACTGATGCCATGAGATACACACCTCATACATGGCATCAGTGGCTGGTGAACCATGCTAATATTAGAATGGAGGACTTTTTTTTTTTTTTTTTTGGCCAGTGCACAAATCAAGAACTAAACTAAAAGTGAGTTGATGAAGCAGACACTTCAGAAAGTTTCCAGAATAGTTTAAAGATTAAAAGACAGTCTGGCTCTTCAGAGTCACAAAAGAAAGGAGAAATGACTCTTGGACAGCAGCAACCTTCTGGAAAATCCTCCCAGATAAACCTTGTTCTTCCTCTTCCTCGTGTATATTTTTTTAGTTTCACCTCTTTGAAATGTGAACGGAGGCTTAGACACCCCCCCACCCCTCAAACTCCGTAAACAGCATCTCTGTCGCTCTGCTCCGTCTGACGGTGCGTCCCTCAAGAGGGTGTTGTTGGTGACAGCAGGGAGGAGCTCTTCCTGACAGTTTTTCTGATGTCACTCTCCCTGCGGTCAGCAGCATCCCCACCCCCCACCCCTCCAACAAACTACACGCTAAAAAAGACGCAGTGCGCCTTTGCGCTAAGCTTCCATCACCAACACTGCGCGTCCTACTGAGTCTAAATACTTTCATGCAGGAAAACTTTGATGAATTGCTCTGATTTTACCTTTAAAACAATGTCGGCCACGCGCGTGTAGCGGTACCTCAGCATAACTCCCAGCCCGATGGGGATGAGAGTGCTGCACAGGGTCAGGATGATGGCCCCGAAAGGCAGCAGGTTGACCACAGGTGTGTTGATCCAGGCTCGACTGTAGATCCACAAGCAGAGCGGCATCAGAACGAGCGCGAGCAGCGTGGAGGAGATGGTCATGATGATGCTGGAGGGGAGAAAAGCGCGCGGTTAGAGGCGGACGCGGTTTCTAGCTCATCATTTAACTTCCCACACATGTAATTATCACTAGAAGGAGGCGACTGCAACTTTAAACTTATGCGCAAAATTGACTCATTACCGGTGAGTTCTGTGCGTAGATGTTAAAAAAACGCACCAAATGCCATTCAGGTTTCTGAAGCAGTTTTACACCACTGATGAGAACAGATGTACCTGAGGTTCATCTCTCCGTGCACCAGCAGAGACATGATGTTTGACAAGTTCCCGCCGGGACAGCAGCCGCAGAGCAGGACCGCCATCGCTGCCACGTCATTCAGGGAAAAGGCTAAAGCCAGCAGGAAGGCCACCAGAGGCATGATGACGAACTGGCACACCAGCGCCAGAAGCACCCCGACGGGTCTGCGGATGTGCTCCCCGAGCTGGCTGACCTCCACCGTGCAGCCCAGCCCCAGCATGGTGAAGCACAGCACGAGCCCCACGAACACGTTGATGGCGTGGCTGAGCGGGGAGTCCCAGAAAGCGGGCATCAGGTGGGGGGGTTCCGTCGGGGGGAAGGCCATGAACTCAGCCCCCGCAGCAGTCCTGGCCTCAGGGAACGCGGCACCGCCGGAGACTCCTCCATCCACCGCCCCCACCCCGGGAGGAGCCGCGAGCTCCTTCCAGGTGTCAGAGATGAGAAAGTCCATCACGTCAGCGATGCGCGCGCTGCTGCCCAGCAGGCTGGAGTTCTCCATGGCGCAACAGGAGGACTGCGCGTTTCCACGGGCTCTCTGCGCCTCTAGGTGCTCGTGCGTAAAATGATTCCCCTAGTGGCGCGCGGTCACTAATGACAGACTGCGGAGGATCCGGTGTCCGGGGGATGCGACGGTGCCATGATGGTCATAAAGCTCCGCGCGGACAGCTGGAGGGAGCCGCGGTCTGCACGCGCTCAGGGGTTGCAGCTTGATGCTGCGCTTCGAGTCTTGGAGGAAGGAAAAACAAATAAAAATCAAAGTTCGCCCGAAAGTTGCCGCTGAGTCTCCAACATTCCTGCAAAGATTCTCAGATGAGATTTAATCTGGAGGCGACGTTCAGAAAGCAGTCTGCATGAGTGCACGCGCTGATCTTTGTGTTTGTGCAGCACGCAGAAAATCCGCCTCCCCCTTCCTCTGCTGAACATGCTGCTTTTCATAAAGAGCGCACGAGCCCTCTAATTAAACTTAGAGGGAAAACAGAGCGCGTGTTGGTTTATTGTCATTAACATCTAGAGATGAATCAGTGAAACTGAAAACACGCTGCGAGCTCAGATTAAAGTTAGAAAATGTCCCTTTCTGCTCCGCTGCTGCCTCAGCGGGTGCTGAGGCAACATGTAAATACTGCAGTAGCAGTTTTGTAAAGAACAAATCAGGATTCACCAACATAACATGTCAATCACTAGGATACTGAGGGAAACGCGCATGTTTGACACTTTCTATCCATCCTTGTCAGAGTTTAACCACCGCCTCCCTACATACTGGTTCTGCTTGGCCTGTTTAACTGAAACATCAGCAGCAGTGCTGGTGAAATATGATTTGCTGTCATGTAAACTGTGTTTGCCTCGTGCATCTGCAGCAGCAGCAGCTGCAGGCTGTGGTGCAACAAGCTAAGAGAAAAATCTGAGTCCATCCTCATCATGAGACAGTTTGCAATCATCAGTGACTCCGGCTTTCACTTCCCTCCCTGTAACCAGTAGGTGCCTCCAGGTGCGGAACACTGTTGAATACGTCATTTAACTTTCCCTCAGCTGGATGTGTGACACCAGCACAGTTGCAGTACAGTATCAACACTTTTTTGTTTGTTTTGCAGACAGACTTACGGTTTACACTCACTGGCCACTTTAGGTCTACATGTTAAATTGATTATCATAAATATTAGTCCTAGACATGATGAAGACGACTCGCTGAAGATCAAACTGATCATCAGAATGATTAAGAAAGAGGATTTAATGGTTGTTGGTCTGAATATTTACGGGAATTTCCACCACAATCATCTTTTCCAGGTCTGAAGAAGAGAAAATCTCCAGTAGCAGCAGGTGTCTGGACCAGGATTCAGCAGAGGACCAGACCTGGTTCCACTCCTGTCAGCGAAGAACAGGAAACTGAGGCTACAATTCACACAGACTCACCAGAACTGGACAATAAAGATGGAGGAACGTTGCTGGTCTGAGTCTCCATTTCTGCTCCACATTCAGATGTAGGATCAGAATCTGCTGGAAACATCATGAACATGGATCCATCCTGCCTTGGATCAAGGTTCAGGCTGCTGCTGGTGGAAGGGTGGGGGAGGTTTTTTTAGCATGACAGATTCTCATCGCGATGTGATGGAATGAGAGATTCTCATCGCGATGAGGTGGAATGGGAGATTCTCATCACGATGAGGTGGAATGAGAGATTCTCATCGCGATCTGGTGGAACGGGAGATTTTCATCGCGATCTGGTGGAATGGGAGATTCTCGCAATGAGGTGGAACGAGAGATTCTCATTGCGATGAGGTGAAATGAGAGATTCTCATTGCGATGAGGTGGAATGAGAGATTCTTATCGCGATCTGGTGGACCAGGAGATTCTCCCAATGAGGTGGAACAAGAGATTCTCATTGCGATGAAGTGGAACGATAGATTCTCATCACGATGAGGTGGAACAGAAGATTCTCATCATGATGCGTCTGAACAGGAGATTCTCATTGCGATGAAGTGGAATGACAGATTCTCATCATTATGAGGTGGAACAGAAGATTCTCATCATGATGTGTTGGAACGGGAGATTTTCATTGCGATGAGGTGGAATGAGAGATTTACTGTACATCGTGGACTTGTGCCACTGTCTCTCACTTACGCACAAACATCCTTCACAACCCTGATGCACATACATCTACTGCACTGCTGGTCCTTCAATCTCCTTCCACCAGGAATCGGTGGGGGATGGCGGGATGCGCCTCATGGCTGCGTCTCCTCCCTCACTGGGCTCTGGACCCCTCCTCTTACCCACCATATGTTTCATGATGTTGTGACTGTCTGCATATGTGCTTAATTGTACTGAGGTGTTTTTTTTTTAACCCATTATCACGTCCTCTGCAGAGGGCGGGACAGTGGTTTCTTTTTTGTCCCCTCTCCCCACCTGTCCCCATATTATTTTTTTTCACTATGTATCTGCAAACATGGGAGCGCATGCACATGCTGCTTCCTCAAGACTTCTCGGTTCCAGTATGTTATGTTTCGTCTGTTAGCTAATGTTAGCTAAAAACTTAAACGACCATAACTCAACAATGACAACTCATAATTGCATGAAATTCATACCCCTCGTGGGGAACTTGATTTTCTACTGATGTACCCAAGGAGGAAGTTTTCCGAATCTAGGGGGCGCTATAATCCTGATTTTTTCATATTGCAAAAACCGCTAATCAGATATGCACCCCACTTCCAAGGTACGTAGATACAGACCCTTTGAACATATTCCTAGAAAATGGTTAGGATTAGACCACGTGGGTGTGTTTTATTAGCAATTTTCAAAACCATGTGCGAAATAAGAGGTTCAGGTCTAGGGGTCCTCGGACCTTTGTTTTTTTCATTCTGCTGCCACTAAAATGTATGGGGAGGCTAAACCGAAGGTGCATTAATATAGCCACTAACAGGGCTTGTAGAAAAAAATGTTTGTGTGGATAGAAAAGAAAAATAACACACGTCAGACACTAGGTGGCACTATACCAAGGTTAAACACGTTTTTGCCTGTAGCTCGAAAACGGTTTGGCACAAATTTATGTGACTTATATTGCCAGATCCCTTGGATCCTCCCGCATCTGATGACATAAGCCACGCCCATTTCCGGCGATAAAATTTTTTTGCTAGGGGGCAGTATATGCAAAACATATTTTCATCTTCTTGTCCTAGGGGTTTCACCCCATTGGTCTGAAAAGTGGACTCATAATAGTAGAGACCAAGACAAAAAAAGTTACTGAAAAACATTCTTAACATGCTGTTCTGTTCCGAAGTTATGCAAGTTCAAACATTATGCAAATACTAGCTAAATACTTTAAAGACAGTAAATCGATAACGATAAAACATAATTGCATGAAATTCATACCTCTAGTGGGGAACTTTTTTTTATGATCAATTTTTTATTGATTTTTCCATTTAATTTAAAACAAACAGGCAGATGTGGCAAGCATCAGGTAGGCAATAGTAGCAATAACAGTAGTAATAATAGTAGCAATCCCCCTAGTGGGGTAATTGATTGTCTTCACATATTTGTAATTTTTTTCAAATCTAGGGGGCACTAAAACTATGAAAAATTTATACTGCAAAAATTGCTTATCGGATCTGCAGGACACGCACTGTGTATGTTCACAAAGCCATTGTAAGCGAAATCCTAGAAGTTGGTTATGATTGGACAAAGTGGGCGTGGCCTTTGAGCAATAAATGTCCAAAAACGATGATTTTCAGATATTCGTTAAAAATCATCCCTTTGTCCTAAAGAGCTGAAATTTGATGGACACATTCTCTCATTGATGCTGAATATTTCTGCTATTGCATCCCTGTTTACATTTTGATGTCACGTGCCATCTTTTTGCAAAAAAATGCTAATTTGATTTACCTATGTATTTTCATGTCAGATTACTCCATTAATACCAGACTAGCCACAGTGATTCATGACATCATCCTCATGCATTGTAGTCAGTATGGTTAAGATTCTGTGAAACGTTATTTTTTTAGAATATTTTTTGGGGACTTATTAAACACAATAAAAAAATCTAAACATTTTCACCTCTGCAAATGTTGATCTTACACACACTAGAAAAAATCAGAGCACTGACAACACTGTCCTGATCATCTCTGAATATTTTTATGATTTTTAGGTTTAATTTCTATTTTTTATGAATATTCAATTCCTTAAATGATTTTTAGTTTCTCAAATATTATTCAGAGACAGTTTAAAATCCTCCACATTATAAAATACATTTTTAAGGTTGTACCCAAATATTTTCAAAATTTTTGGAAAACAACTTAGGAAATATGATTCAATTTATCGAACCCTATAGATTTGACTTTGGGTGGCAGGTTTGGCAAACTCTGGCTCTATCTCGTGGTAGCAGACTGGGTTTGCACCACCTAAACAGGTGGTGACAGCTGCACTGATAATCCATGGATACAAAATCACATGGCTGTCTGTTCACATACAGTATATCATTAATAATATGTGCAGAGATCACATTTAAGAGAACCCTGGTGAAAAAAGTGTACTTTATTGTATTTTAAATATATTTATATTTTCAACAGTGATTCAATTTATCGAACCCTATAGATTGGACTTTGGGTGGCAGGTTTGGCGAACTCTGGCTCTATCTCGTGGTGGCAAACTATATCTACACCACCTAAACAGGTGGTGACAGCTGCACTGATAATCCATGGATACAAAATCACATGGCTGTCTGTTCACATACAGTATATCATTAATAATATGTGCAGAGATCATATTTAAGAGAACCCTGGTGAAAAAAGTTTACTTTATTGTATTTTAAATATATTTATATTTTCAACAGTGTGCTGAAAATGTACTTACAAAAATTGTACTTTTTGTAAATGTATCAAAAGCATACTTACATGATGCTTTCATGCTAACACTTTTAACACACTTTAAAACAATCGTACTATATTACACTTTATTGAGATATTATACAAAAATATACTTTCAGTGCATGTTATTTGAATTTTGTTTTTACACATTTTTTATATGTTTTAAAATATATTGTCATTCTAACATACACTGGAAGCATATTTTAAAAGTACACAATTTAATATTGGCACTGTAATATTAAATGTGAGTGCATTTTAAGTTACATTTGAATCTAATTATGAAGTTGTACTTTTGGACATTCTTTTGGAAATCTTTCAATAGAATTAGTAAAATACACTTAAACCGTACCGTACCGTACCGTCGTACAGCGAAAGAAGACGGTACACTTAAACCCATTTATGCAATTTTTGCTGTGTGCATAAGTACACAGAAGCAATTTTTGCAGTTGTTGTACACTATTTAATAAGTTTGGCCAAAAAATATGATACATCTTACAAACAAAACCACATGAAAGAAAACACTAGATGTTCATTTAAAAAGTCCTGGTGCACAAAAAAGGAGTGTTCTGCTGAAAATGAGTGTTTTTGAAGTTGGTGCAGTGTAAAATTTTATCACTTGAATATGGTTCAAATCAGCCGCAGCGTTATGGGTGGGACTTCTGGGCTAAAACTCTCTGAAAACTCACCTTTCTCTAAGAAAACATATCACGCTACTAGAAAGGAGACAAGGAAAATCATCATCAAAAGAAAAAGATTCATTTATAAAGTTGGGGAACAACATTATGTGATTGCAGCCGTCATACTTGCAGACACGGCAGCAAAAGCGCTTCACTTTCACCACTTCAGATTGAAATAAATAAATAGATGGAGGAAACACGCAAGAGTTGTTTCATTCTCAGAAAAACCGAACAATCAGACAAGGAAATGTTCTCTAGACTGAATAAAACAGAATTGACCCATATGAGCACGAAGATGGTCCAGAAATACCGGATGTGATGCGCAGATCAGTAACTGCAGTAAAAGGCAGGGGCAAACCTAACCTTCCACAGCCGAACCACACACCTTTCCCAATGATCAATTTAATATCGCACAAAATATTGATAATCAGAATTTGATAGGCATCTCTTCAACGTAGATTTGTCTCACAATAAAGTGATTCAATAGTAAAATTCTCATGAATGATTTAACAACGGCACCGGAACACATGATTTTTTTTTTTTTTGTTATACTTGTATGATCCCTGACAGGAAATTAAGGCTCTGCATTTCACCATCTCTGTACTGTGAGTATCAGAGAGCAGTGGGCTGCTACTTAAGGCGCCTGGGGAGCAGTTGGTGGGGGGTTAAGGACCTTGTTCAGGGGTCCACAGTGGTACACCCAGGGGTTGTGTTGGGGAATCGAACCCGGGGTCCTCCGCGCCCAAGCCCACGACGCTATCCACTCCCCATTATGGGAATGAATGATTAGCTGAATCATTAATCATTGTGCATCATTAGAAAGAATGGCTGTTATTGTGGGTAAAAGGGCGAAGTCTTTGAATATTTCCCATCATACCTTGTGGCTTTCTTTTCCCCGGTCCTCTGGGACCGCAAGTTAAGTATATAATCCATTCCCTTAACTATTACTAGGGTTGCATGGACTAAAGTAGAACTGAAGAACGAGACGAAGCTTTAGTTCACCAGGTTGTATGGCAGTGGTAGAAATTAATCTTTTCCGATCGGCACCATGACTTCAGTGTATATGTCATTCCCTTAAGACTGACCGGAATGGCATTAATTTTAAGTGACAACTATGTTGATGGGTGGGTATGTAACATACTGTTCCTGTAAGAGCAGATCTGGCCTGAGCAGGATATCAGGTGCCATGCCTTAATGACATGTATTCACTGCAAATGATCCTTTCTTATTATTCGGGATAAGCCACTAGTATGATTCAAGTACATTATTACCGCATTGGAAATATATTGAAAATATAAAATTAATATAAATTCAAGACACCATATAATGCACTATAATGCATACAATGTAAGACTTTAATTTGATTAATTAAACGTGTATTAGTACATTTAAAGTCATATACTTAAAGTATACAAATATACTTTAGGTTGTTCCACTTTAGCACATAAAAGTACACTAAATACACTTCAAGTTAAGCTTTAATACAATTTAATTACAAATAAAATATTCTTAGTACAAAATTAGTTGTTCCAAAATAGCATGCTTCAGGTTAAAGGCGCTATACCTGATTTTGCACATTTCCTAACCATGAGCGAGGTGAAGAGTGTAGTTTGAACTGTAGGCCCCGGCCCTAACAGTTTCTCCCAGTGAGAAACGCTCCTACTCTCGTTTTTCTCTCCTCCCACTCATAACGTGCACGTTTCATACTCGTGCACAAAGAAACTCTCCAGTGAAAACTTGCATATTCCAGTAAATTTACTGTTTTGGTTGCAGGAAATGGCTGCGGGTCAGCTAAATGACATTTTCTATCATAACCGGTAGTTTACCACTGCGGTCAAGCCAGCCGCCTCTCGTTTTCACGTAGTCAAGCCAGCCGCTCTTAAATTTTGAGTGCGCTTCTGTCGTAGGCTTTACGGTATATGCACGGAAACCACTTCGTAGCATGGAACTGCAGGTTGGTTCTCTGTTTTCTCTGAATAGATAGCTTTGTGCAGCAAAATTCCATCCCAACATTATATATACTACTGTATCAGAATAGGTGTATGAGTAATCATTTAGAGTAAAAGATATATTAAAAATCTAAAAAGACCTAAAATCAAAAACTAATTAGTGTATCTTGGCCAGCTTGGTTAGAAGTATAATCCTGACATGGTTTGGGGTCAATATGTCACATGACCTCAAAGGTATTGAGCAAAAATGCTAATATTTATAGTAAAAAAAAAAAAACATTAAAAATCTATAAATACCGAAAATGACATATAAATTGGTGTATCTTGGCCAGCTTGAGTAGTACTATAATCCTGACATGGTTTGGGGTCAATAGGTCACATGAACTCAAAGGTATTGAGCAAACATGCTAATATTTACATAAAAAAATACATTAAAAATCTATAAAGACCTTTAATAGAAAACTAATTAGTGTATCTTGGCCAGCTTGGTTGGTAGTATAATCCTGACATGGTTTGGGGTCAATAGGTCACATGACCTCAAAGATATTGAGCAAAAATGCTTGTATTTACAATAAAAAAAAGAAAATTAAAAAGCTATAAAGACCTTTAATAGAAAACTAATTAGTGTATCTTGGCCAGCTTGGTTAGTAGTATAATCCTGACTTGGTTTGGGGTCAATAAGTCACATGACCTCAAAGGTATTGAGCAAAAATGCTAATATTTACAGTAAAAAATACATAAAATATCTATGAATACCGAAAATGACATATAAATTGGTGTATCTTGGCCAGCTTGAGTAGTACTATAATCCTGACATGGTTTGGGGTCAAAAGGTCACATGACCTTAAAGGTATTGAGCAAAATTGCTAATATTTTCAGTAAAAAACTACTTAAAAAATATATAAAGACCTAAAATAGAAAACTAAGTGGTGTATCTTGACCAGATTTATTTCTATCCAGTGTTTTTCACTGGATAATTTTTCACCAAGATCTTTATGATGATGGTAGAGTCTGACTGCTGCTGCATCACTTCATCTGCCTCTCTTCTTACCCTGATGGATTAAAGACTACTATAATCCTGGCCTTGTTTGGGTTCAAAAAGTCACATGATCTCAAATGTATTGATAAAAAACTGTGAATATTTGTACTAAAAATATATATAATTTCCTTTAAAAACCTAAAATGAAAATTAAGTGGTGTTTTGCGTAATAGTGCACAGAAGTTTTTGCAGGTTTCTAATAGTGTCTGAGTCCCAAACATGAATTCATCCTCATTCAAGTCACAAAGGCACGGTTAACACGCTCCTGTGTTGAAAATGCCCGGTTAAGCGTTTCTCGCAGAGATATTGCGATCTGGGGATTTTCGCTCCTGCTTCCCAGGAACGACCCGGAGCTGCTTCCAACCCCTTTGCCCTTATTATTTTGGACACTAGCTACCAGCTACATTTGGAATTTTCAAGATCGGATGTTCAGAAAGAAAGTTATGAGCTCTGCTTTTTCACCGGCTCTCGCGCAGAAACTTGTCCCCGTTACGGGTGCTCATAAGCGGCCTGAGTGCTGCAAGTCACACCGCGTCTCCTACGGTTGCAAAAAGCAACAGAGGCCCAACTTTTTGCAGGTTTCTAATAGTGTCTGAGTCCCAGACATGAATTCATCCTCATTCAAGTCACAAAGGCACGGTTAACACGCTCCTGTGTTGAAAATGCCCGGTTAAGCGTTTCTCGCCGAGATATTGCGATTGGGGGATTTTCGCTCCTGCTTCCCAGGAACGACCCCGGAGCTGCTTCCAACCCTTTTGCCCTTCTTATTTTGGTCACTAGCTACCAGCTACATTTGGAATTTTCAAGATCGGATGTTCAGAAACAAAGTCATGAGCTCTGCTTTTTCACCGGCTCTCGCGCAGAAACTTGTCCGCTTTACGGGTGCTCATAATCGGCCTGAGTGTTGCGAATCACAGCGCGTCTCCTACGGTTGCAAAAAGCAACAGAGGCCCAACTTTTTGCAGGTTTCTAATAGTGTCTGAGTCACAGACATGAATTCATCCTCATTTAAGTCACAAAGGCACGGTTAACACGCTCCTGTGTTGAAAATGCCCGGTTAAGCGTTTCTCGCCGAGATATTGCGATTGGGGGATTTTCGCTCCTGCTTCCCAGGAACGACCCAGAGCTGCTTCCAACCCTTTTGCCCTTCTTATTTTGGACACTAGCCACCCTCTACATTTGGAATTTTCAAGATCGGATGTTCAGAAAGAAAGTTATGAGCTCTGCTTTTTCACCGGCTCTCGCGCAGAAACTTGTCTGCTTTACGGGTGCTCATAAACTGCCTGAGTGTTGCAAGTCACACCGCGTCTCCTACGGTTGCAAAAGGCAACAGAGGCCCAACTTTTTGCAGGTTTCTAATAGTGTCTGAGTCCCCAACATGAATTCATCCTCATTCAAATCACAAAGGCACAGTTAACACGCTCACTGTGTTGAAAATGCCTGGTTAAGCGTTTCTCGCCGAGATATTGCGACAACACAGTCTCATTCCAAAACGTGACAGTCCTACGTTTGTCCACACCACAATACGTACTTATTTTACAATTTTTCCTCAAAATACGTAGACTTACTACGTTTGATTTTCCCATTCATTTCTGTAGGTCACGTGACTGTGGAGTTTCTCACAAGGAAACATGGCGGCTATCCCTTCAATTTTGGGTGGAAGTTGTCATATTTTAAAATAGATTGCGACTCTACCATTGTTTTGATCACTTTTCTAGCGAGAAATATACCCTTTATTTTCACATTATTCATTCATTTTATGTATACAATCCATAGTTTTTTTGTTTTGACGGACATTTTGTCCGCTCTCTCATCAAATATGTAGAAATACTACGTTTTTTTTCTCTTTTTCACTTCGGTGGTTGCAACGCTTTTAATATGCTAGAATAAGCCGGTGTTCTTGTAATCAGGCCTAAACACAACTCGATCTCACAGAAGTACGTGAAATATGCGGATTATAATGATGTTTCAACACTTATTTCTGGTCCAGGCACGTCGGAAATTAGATCAATATAGTCAAGAGCGGAGCCGGTTGTCTACACGACCTTCCTGTTTCTGGAACAAATAAAAGCACAAATTACGTTTTTGTGACTACTGAAATCACAGGGGTTTTTTTTGTACAATCTCCATTGTAATTTCACCAGTCAAATTGCGGTAGACTATTAAAGTTTTGATATTCTGTTATCTTGTGTGCGTGTGTTCGCCATCCAGAAGTAAACAGTGGCGCACATCCCTAACTGGGTGCTGGTTTAAGTGGAACATAAGATAAAGAGCAGAAACATAAACACCAGAAATAGCTCCCAAAGAGTTTTTAAAAGGTGACGTTACGTTTTGGGAGTGCGAATATGTTTATTTTAATTTGCTATCCACACGTCAGACGGAATCCCGGAAGTGACGTAGATGGGAGCGCAACGTCATTCCCGTTTCCAGGCCTATTTCGACATCATAATCAGCAAGACATTTTTATGGCATATTGGGTTTTACATGAAAGTCTTCTTCAGCCTCCCCTGAAAGTCTTTTTGCTTTCTTTTATAAGAATAGAAAGGATTTTTATTGCCATCGCACGTATCCAATCAGCGCGTCTGACGGCTTCTCTGTCCTCTTCTCATTGGCTGCGGTGACGCGGAAGTAGTGGCGGAACGTTTGTCCAGAAAGTCATAAATAAACCGATATATTTACTTTTTCTCAGCACTGATCATTTAGTTGTTGCCATTGATAATTGGACTGTACAATATGCTTGGAATATGAAGTCAGAATAGTATTTTAAGATTCGATATGTGGCTGCAAAGCAAGAAATGCTCACACACTCCCACGTTCTGCCGTAGAATGGGGTGCATTCCATTCCAACGTGAGCCCAACCGCCGTCGTCTGGTGGCATTTGGGGTTTTATAGGCCCTGATTCTGTCTATTTTCACGTCTATTTCAGGAATATAAAGGAGATTTTGTATGTGTGTAGATCAAATTTTCAACTTCTTCTATAAAAAGTTATCAACATAAGGTTATACTGGTCTTTCTAGACTGAATCCCACATTAAATCCTGCTTTATTTGGGTCTAACTGGACATAATGCATTGCATTAAAACCTTAAAACCCCAGTGGTGCATTATTTATTTATTTATTCACAAACAAAAACTGAAAGTGTGTTCTGTCCAGTTTTAAAACTTCATGCTATTTTCTTGTGTTGTTTTAATGGATGGATGGACGGATGGATGGATGGAAAATAAAATCAGATGCATTCTTTCTCCAACACACGTAGATGAATTCATGCAAATGTCATTTAACTGTGGTAACAAGCCATCTATTTGATTCAGGTGTGTTCACACCCACACTATATATTGAAACACTAACTCAAATAAACCATCATATTTTCATTTTATCAACATGTTCTGTTTAGAAGTACTGTGATCACTAGTTCAGCTTTATAAAGCTTTTGATCTAAGATAGAAAAGTGTTATTTTAAATCCTATCTATCACAGGGTCCCAAGACCCAAGCAGCAACCTCAGGGCCCGGACTCCAGAAAATACAGTACAGGCCAAAAGTTTGGACACACCTTCTCATACATCCATCCAGAAGACGGCAGATGAAGGCCCTTGATTAACCTTTTAAAGTTATATGATCCACAAGGATAGGTGTGGCAAAGTCCAGTCATTGAGAGTGACAATCCTGCAATTTTTCATTCCTTCTCCATCCCTTCTCCAACACGTCTGTATCACATGGCTTGTTACCAGGCTTCTGCAGAGTTGAAAGACACTTGTATGAATTCATTTAGATGTGTGCTGGAGCTGATTTTCCAAAATAGAATGATGCACACACTGAGGATGATGGAGGATTCTTCTCAACCTCTACACACACAGTAAAGAAACAACAGTGTGTTCAGTGGGAGGCTTCTTCCAGCCTGACACAACATCCTGACCAGTACCATGTGTGATGGCCCACCATCATGTTTACTTGTTTCTGTTTTGAGGTGAGTTTATTTTTAATGTGCTGCACCTGTGGAGCTGGGAGTGGCCAAGCTGATAAATGGCAGCCTGTGCAAGTCTCTCGGGCTAGAGGACTAGAGGGTTAGAGGCTAGAGGCCAGTTGCTCTTTCAAGCTCTCTCTCGCTGGGCAGCCAATTTCACCTTCACATGGTAACCTTTTCTGTTTAGGTATGTTTCTTTGCATCCTTGTACAACATAGCACACACACTGTCACTCAACCATGCATGGCACTTCACCACTAATACTCTACATTTCCACACCCCATTTTAGTTCTCATAATTTATAATAAACTTAATTTGATTATTACAACTCTCATTGTGTGGACTCCTCTTTTGTTGCCACCTTGAGCCACGGTTGTTACGGAACAGCTCGGTGATGATATGCTGGCTGTATGTAAACTGGCCTAATCCTCCGGTCAGAGAAGACGCAGCAACTTCTTTCCTTTAGATGAATTTATTGGCCTCTATCCAACTGTACAGGACTCTGTAGTCATGTATGTACATGTGTGTGGTTTGTGATGTCTGCAGAAGACAACAACAATAAACAATATTAATAATCAACCTGCTGTAGCATTAATAAAGAATCAAATGAATTACAAGTCTGAATGACGTGTAGTATTACCAATTGCCACCAGGGGTCAGTGTAGGCTTATTAAACAACACTACGGCCTGGCGCAACAGGCGGTCACGTGACCAAGCTAAACTGAAACAATCATGGCTGCCACAAGTTCGGTTACCATCATTAACATCAATATAGTAATGGTTGCAATGAACGACAGCTATACAACCAAATAAACAATGGCGGAAGAAAATGAAATGAGTTGTAATTAACTAAGTTACATGTCGGGCCGTCCATGTTTCATGGGGTTCAGTAAGGCATGCTAAGTAGTAAGCTAACAAGCAAACGAGCATATTACCCCGCTAATAATAACTCTCATCACATATTAAATATAAACATCATCCACTCATAACGTAACTTACATCATCACCGACGCACACTGTCGTACAAAGGAATATGGGAGAACACTGACGATCGGTGGAAGATTAACCCAACTAGTTAACTACACGGGAAGTTATCGAACACACTGCGCATGCGCAAAACAGTCCATTCGTCTCTGCGTGAAGCAGCTTGATGTGACGTGTACTCCTCACAGGAGGGAATTCACAACAGCCGCCCCCACATTCATTCGTGAATGTGAAGAAGATGCACAAGTCCCTGCTGTTATTAAGAGTCCTTGGTGCCAATGTTATCTTCAGGCATCTTGGGGAGAGGTACCAGCTTGGTAGCCGGACGAGTGTAAACTGTTCCCTTGATGTTTACGTCAGCTGAACGAACTGTCCCATCTGTGCTGGGATGGGTTTTGGTAATCCTCCCTATGGGCCATAAGGCCCTAGGGAGCTGTGGATCCACTACCATAACCACTTGGTCTGCAGCGAGATCAACAGCAGGAGTTCTCCACTTCTGGCGACGCTGAAGGTCGGGAAGGTACTGGCGGGTGAACTGGTTCCAGAACCGGTCTGCCAGGACCTGGCTGTGTCTCCAGCGGCGGCGGCATAGAAGGTCGCTGGAACCATATACAGCTTGGGGGAGCGATGCGTCGTGCCGCCCCATCAGCAGCAAGTTGGGCGTTACAGGATCGGGGTCAGCCAGGTCAGAAGACGAGTATCCCAGAGGCTTTGAATTCAGTATACCCTCTACTTCCACAAGGACAGTTGAAAGCACCTCCTCTGATACAACTTGATCCCGCAGCACAACTTGGAGGGAGGCCTTCACTGATCTTACCCTCCCTCTCCCACGCGCCACCAAAGTGAGGTGAAAGAGGAGGATTGAATTTGAATGTGATACTTTGATCAGCCAACTGTTGCTTCAATGACGGATCAAGATCCTCCAGTGATTCTTTGAGCTCTCGTTCTCCCCCTCGGAAGTTGGTGCCTCGGTCGCATAAGATCTCAAATGGCTTGCCTCGTCTCGAGATAAATCGGCGCAAGGCCAGTAAGAATGAGTCTGTGTCCATGTGCGGCAACAGGTCAAGATGGACACATCTTGAAGTAAGACATTTAAATATAATGCCCCATCGCTTCTCATGCCTTCTTCCAACTTTCACTGTATAGGGTCCGAAACAGTCAACCCCGGTGGACCAGAACGGTGGCTTACTGATCCGGAGCCGTGCAGCAGGGAGGTCCGCCATCATTGGTGCCACGGGAGTGCTCCGCCACAAACAGCACTCTGCACAGTGTTTCTGGTGTTTCTTAATCACCTGGCGACCACGTAGGATCCAGTAATTCCTCCGGATCTCTGCAAAGACTCTTTCAGGGCCAGCGTGGTGCAGACGGTTGTCATAATCCTTCACTAGGAGCTGTGTGATTGGGTGATCAGGGCTGATGACGATAGGGTGAAGACTGTCTTCAGCCAGACTTTCTGCCTTGCGTAGTCGACCACCGACTCGAATGAGACCCAATACCTGATCATATTCAGGGCTGAGAGTGCTTAAACGGCTCCCTGAATGGACTGGTTTGCCTTGTTTGAGTGCCTTTAGTTCTTCAGGGAAGCTATCAGATTGTATCCTCCTCAAAAGAGTAGTAGCCATCTCGATACGGTCCGCAGCAGACATAGCTGGGGCAGCCGCCCCCGTGTAAGGACTGATATGTAGCCTGCAGTAGTTCAGCCCATGTACTGCATTTAACAGGATCAGGCTCATCGCTGCTGGTAGTAGAGATGTGACCGCAAAAGGTTTGGACTTTCAACTCATCAGGTTCTTCTGTGTGCACTGAGGGGTTCACTGGCCAGTGATCTGAGGACCGGTACAGGAACAAAGGCCCCTGACTCCAGCGGTTTGGCTGAGATAATTCGAGGAGAGTCTTCCCGCGAGTGATGTCATCAGCCGGGTTCAAGTCCGTGTTGATGTATCTCCATGATCCGGGCTTGGTAAGGTCTAGTATTTCAGTAACTCTTGTCCCGACGAATACTTTGTACTGGTTGGACTCTGACTGTATCCAGCTCAGTACAGTTGTTGAGTCAGACCACAACACCACAGATTGAATGGACAGTGTCAGTTCGGCCTGTAGTACCTTGGCGAGCTGGGCTCCTGTGAGTGCGGCACATAATTCCAGTCGGGGCATTGTCTGTTGTCGTTTGGGTGCAACCCGCGACCGGGCCATGATGAATGACACGGTGATGCGTCCATCTGGATCCTCCACTCGCAGATAGGCGACTGATCCGTACGCTTTCTCTGAAGCGTCACAGAAAATGTGAATCTGCCTCACTGATGAATCGTTGTCTGCGGCTTCTGGAACATAGCAACGGGGTAGAACTATGTTCTGCAGCTGGGGGAGCTCACCTTCCCAAGCCTGCCACTCTGGAAGTAGTTCGTCTGCAATGGGCTCGTCCCACTGTCTTTCTGTAGCCCACAAGGCCTGGACCAGGACCTTGGCTCGGGTAGTAAAAGGGATTACGTATCCGAGCGGGTCGTATTGCGAGGCGAGCACCCTATACACATTCCTCATGGTGGGCTGTTTAGGCAAAACAGGTTGACATTTATAACCCAGTGTGTCTGTCATGCAATGCCAAACCAAACCGAGAGTGGACTCCCTTGGGTCAGCTCCTTCAGCAGCTAGCCACAGCTCAGATGTTTCCGATCGTGCCTCGGTTGGGAGGTGAGAGATTACTTCTGTCTTGTTGGATGCCCACTGCCTTATCTCGAATCCACCCTTAGCTAGGAGGGCTCTCAGGCGGTCGAGAAGATCCTTCGCCTGCCGTGGTGAATGGAGCGATTTCAGGCAGTTGTCCACGTAGAATGAAGTGCCCACTGTCTCCAGCAGGTCCTCATTGCCGCTCTGGTGATCACGGACGTGACGCTGCACAGCGTATATGGCGCAACACGGGCTGCAGACTGTGCCAAATGGCAGGACACGCCATTCATAGATGTCAGGTGATCTGTCTCTGTCCATGTCACGCCAGAGGAAGCGGACAAGTGGGCGGTCCTCAGGAAGGAGTCTGATCTGATGGAACATAGCTCGTATGTCGCCGCTAATAGCGACCACATGTTCTCGAAACCTGAGCAGAACCCCCAATAGCGATGGCCCAAGGGAGGGCCCTGGTAGCAGGTCGTCATTCAGAGCACTATCCTGGTAGCGAAAAGAACAGTTAAACACCACCCTTGCCTTTCCATTATGGTGTACTAGATGGTGTGGAATGTACCAGGATTCAGCAGAACGACTGGCCTCCTCACTGGTGATCCGCTCAACATATCCTGCCTCGACTAGCTTGTGTATTTCTCTGTTGTAAACTTTAGCAAGCTCAGGATTGGTCGATAGGCGGCGCTCTGTGGAGCGGAGGAGGGGCATCACGGCAGCAGGTGATGCGCAGGGCAGAGCTACTTTCCTCTTTCGAAGGAGGGGCGTTGCGTATCTTAAGATACCATCCACCATAACAGTGGTGCTCTTCTCATCGAGCATGGTGAGAGCTGCTTGATCTTGCTTGGATCGCATCACCTCCCCTCTCACTTTTGTATGGCAGAATGTCAGGCTGCCACAGGCGCTGAACATCTTTGTGTAGGTCGGAGCAAGACTTATCAACTGTCAGGTGAAGGAAGGAGCTTTCACCAGGTGGATGTTGAAGGAAGTTAGTGGGTCCTTGCACTGCCCAGCCGAGTCGGGTGCAAACTGCCACTGGTGCTCCTATGGGTCCTGCACGTACTGGGTGGACAGGAGTTATTAAATGAGGGTGGTCAGATCCGATCAGTAGCAATGGCTGCACCTTTTTGAATGTGTGAAGGGGGACTCCTTTCAGGTGGTTGTATTTCCGTGTCAGCTTGTCTCCTGGACATGACTGCTCAGCTAGTTGGAGTTCGGCTGCAGTGAAAGCTTGGGTGATGGAGTGATAGGTGCGTGGCTGTGTGTTAGCAGACACCTCAAAGGAGACAGTCATTCCCTGGAGTTTCAATACATCCTGTCTGATGGTCTTCAGTTTAAGTGACTCCGCTTCTCCATACAACCCAAGGTGTTTGACCGCATCAGCCAAGATCACAGTGCGCTCAGAGCCATCATCTAGCACAGCATGTGTTTTTAGTGTTCTCTTGCCATGGCGGAGCAGCACTGGTACCACCTTTAACATGACACGTCCAGAGTGGCTGGCATGATCCAGATACACTGCATTAGTTGGGGTACTGACAGTGAGGATGTTTAGCTGCGGGTCTTGTGCCACAACTTCATGGAGTATCAGCAGATGTTGTTTGTTACAGGTGGAGCAGAGTTTCTTTAAGGTGCAACTCTCTGGTGAGTGGCCACGCCCACATCTCCAACATTTCCCTTTATCTCTAATCCAGGCAGCTTTCTCCTCAGTAGTAATTCTTTCAAACTCAGGGCAGCCGTTGAGGTAATGATCCTGAGTGGTTGTACAATATGGACAATAAGGCTTAAAGCGCTCCCTCCTTTTACCAGTGGGCTGGTCTTTCTTGGAGCCTGGCAGGGGGTTGGTCCATTGTCGCTGTGGAGAGGTCTGCCGATGTTTGGCTGTGGTGGAGTCGCTGCTGAAGTAAACAGAGGCTGGTTTGGTCCACTGTGATTTACTTGCTTTATTCTCTCTCTGTGTGATACGACTGGACTCAGCTGGGTTGGATTCTGCTGTGCGTCTAGACACCTGGAGCACTTGAACCTTCATATCCAGCCATTCAGCGAGGTCAGGTAAAGTGTACGTCTGGTCGCTCCCACTGCGTATGATGCCTCGTTTAATGCAGAATTCAGCGAAGCTATCCCTGTAGTTGCCAGGCAGCTTACCGAGGAGGGTGTCTACATGGGAGCCACACTGCAGTTCAGACTGGGCAGGACCATCCATGCGACTTAGCATCCCCACCAGTGTGTTTACAGCTGAGGAGAATTCTTCAAAGGCCTTTGCATCACCAGGTTTCACGGGAGGAGAGTTCAGTATGGCCTTTAATTCTCCCTGGACCAGCTGCCTTGGCTGCCCATATCGTTGCTGCAGAGCGTCCATTGCACTGGTATATGGTGTGGGGTCATGTATGTATCTCTTTGCCATTTGATATGCACTAGGCAGTTTGAGATGATCTAGTAATACTTGGTATTTATAATCTTCAGTTAAGTGTCTGTGTGGACCAAGCAAACTATCCAGTCCCCTTTTCAGCAAGATAAAATCACTCTCCCGTCCAGAACTGAAGAGAGGTAGTTTGGGCTTTGGAATGCCATATGAGGCAGCAATAGCCATTTCTGTCATGGTGAGTGTTGCTGGATTGTTGTAGGGAGAGGTGTACTCTGGTGCTGCAGGTGGAGCAACCATGGATGTAAGCTGTGGGCGGTGTGCAGCTGATTGAAATCCAGATTGGTGTAGCTGTAGTTGAACTGCAGGGGGGGTACATAGTCTGTGGAAGGGAGTAAGTTGCTCCTAGATCAGCCCGTGGCTGGTAAGGAGGGATGGAATGAGAGTCGGTTCTTCTTATCCCTTGTTGGTTGAATGAAGCAGGTTGAAATCCTGGTGGGTGGTCTAGGTTGAGGGGTGGTCTGATGCTGGACATATTGAGGATAACTCTGCTGTTGTGCAGTTGTGAGGAAGGGCTGTGGTATACCTTGAGACCGTGGAGGTGCAGGTTGGGCTAGTTGAGGTGTATACGAAACAGGTGGATATGTCAGAGGGGCTGCAGGCAGGTTTGGTAGAAACGTTGATGGTGGTGCCTGTTGAGCTGGTTGGTGCCCCAGCTGGACATGCTGACCTGCATGCTGGACTGGTGGAGGAGGTAAGTATGTTTGCTGGGCAAGCAGGGTGTGGTGAACAGACTGAACTGCAGATAGCTGTGGCGGCTCTGGCGCTGGTCCAGTTAGGGTAGCCAAATGATAAGTAGACTCACTGAGGTCTAGTGGTCGTGCTGCTACCTGGGCGGATGGCTGCAGAGCTCTGGCAGCTTGAGTTGTTGAGCTGATTCCCCCCTGCTGTATGGGCTGTGTTGTAGATGGGCGAGGCTCACTGTTGTCTAAGAGCTGACAATATCCTCCATCAGCTGATTTCCAACTCATCAGATTATCCGGTGAGGGGGATACTCTGGGCCCTGTCACTCCTATGATGAATATGAGGAAGGCTTGAGCTCCTGAGAGGATATGATAAGTTGAATGAATGCTGCTGGGGATGAGCTTTACCTTTAACACTGTCCATTGCAGACTGCAGCTGTTTCATCTGCCTAGTTATGTCTTTCATGCGGGCCTCCATCCCTTCCAGCCTCATATCTTCTGACCCAGCAAGCACAATATGGTCTGTAGGCTCTTCCTGGTGTGTTTCTATCCTTTGGTGTGTTATATCCCGTCGATGCAGATAACCAGGATTATCCATAACAAAGTCATGAAAGTGTCTGGGGAGTTGGTGAGACCGGCTTGGGCGGGACACAATTGGAGGTTGTTCATCTTCATGGTTGCCAGAAGTTGCCATGGCGCAGTTATACACACATCCGGCTCGAAGGACCACTTGTTACGGAACAGCTCGGTGATGATATGCTGGCTGTATGTAAACTGGCCTAATCCTCCGGTCAGAGAAGACGCAGCAACTTCTTTCCTTTAGATGAATTTATTGGCCTCTATCCAACTGTACAGGACTCTGTAGTCATGTATGTACATGTGTGTGGTTTGTGATGTCTGCAGAAGACAACAACAATAAACAATATTAATAATCAACCTGCTGTAGCATTAATAAAGAATCAAATGAATTACAAGTCTGAATGACGTGTAGTATTACCAATTGCCACCAGGGGTCAGTGTAGGCTTATTAAACAACACTACGGCCTGGCGCAACAGGCGGTCACGTGACCAAGCTAAACTGAAACAATCATGGCTGCCACAAGTTCGGTTACCATCATTAACATCAATATAGTAATGGTTGCAATGAACGACAGCTATACAACCAAATAAACAATGGCGGAAGAAAATGAAATGAGTTGTAATTAACTAAGTTACATGTCGGGCCGTCCATGTTTCATGGGGTTCAGTAAGGCATGCTAAGTAGTAAGCTAACAAGCAAACGAGCATATTACCCCGCTAATAATAACTCTCATCACATATTAAATATAAACATCATCCACTCATAACGTAACTTACATCATCACCGACGCACACTGTCGTACAAAGGAATATGGGAGAACACTGACGATCGGTGGAAGATTAACCCAACTAGTTAACTACACGGGAAGTTATCGAACACACTGCGCATGCGCAAAACAGTCCATTCGTCTCTGCGTGAAGCAGCTTGATGTGACGTGTACTCCTCACAGGAGGGAATTCACAACAACGGTGGTAACACATGTATGAGACCCATGACAAGTCAGACCCCTAACCCTAACCCCTAACCCCCTAACCCTCTCCGCCTCGCTCTAGTATGGTTAGAAAGCTACGGCTAGGTGGAGACAGGACGCCAGGAAAGAGGGAGTTGTTCGCAACTCCCTCTCTCTTTTACACTACTGCTCTTAGCATGCTCTAATGTCATACTCTAATATACTCTACTGTAGAGACCATTCATCTCTATGGGAGAGCTTTCCATGCTTAGAACTCCCCTTTGTGAATGACAGACTTGCCACCAGCTGGCACCACCCTTAACATGGGAGTCTATGGGGGGGACAATTGGCCATATCCCCACAACGCAACGTCACACCATCATGCTTCGGGTATCTATGGATTCGTCTCGGCGAGTCTTTACGTCCGGCTGGAGGAGACCTTTCCAACGAGCCCAGCCACGCCCCCGTAGCCCTTAAAATGGCTGAAATGGCAAAGCAGAACGAAGAGCTACGAATGGGGGTAGGGGACAAAGCCCCTACATACATTTTGAGCTGAAATCAAGAAATGAATTAAGAAAACTACATATCCCAGCCATATGATTTTAGGATATGTTTAGCAGCTGCCCACACCCTCTCTGACACTATCTCGCACTCCCCGATCGGACATTGCGTTGCAGAGATACAAAAAGTGCTATTTCTATCTACTAGCGGTCCAATTTTGTATCTATATTCCATTTTTGTATTTCTTTCAATGATATGGTGTGGATATATGAATTTGGAATGACTTGGGCATATGGTAACCCTAGAACATTCTGGACACTACAAACTGTCTTAGGGTTACACAACATGCACTGGTAGCCTGTAGGGACATGGGGGAAACCCTAGTTCCATCATCAACACCAAAGACAGTGCCATTGATACATGCATTCATGATGGTAACCCTACATAGACCAAGAGAATGATCTGCAGTCATGAGGGTAACCCTAGGGATGAACTCAGCATCATAATGGACACTATGGGTTATACACAGACATGAGGGGGAACAGTACAAGCGCTCACAGTATAGCCTAAAGTCATGAGTAACCCTAGAGACACAGGAAACCCTAGTTGGATGCTTAGAGTTAAATGTATGCATGAGGGGAACAGTACAAGCACTCACAGCATAGCCTAAAGACATGAGTAACCCTAGAGACACAGGAAACCCTAGTTGGATGCTTAGGGTTGCATGTCTGCATGTATGTATAGTCAGTACAACATATCAGTGTTGGGGTAACTCTAGAGATACACATAGCCCTAGCTAGTTAGGGTTATGGGCATACATGAGGGGGAGAGGATATGCACCCATAGTGCAATATATAGACATGAGGGTAGCCCTAGAGACACACTTAACCATAAGTAGTTAGGATTAGGTGTATACATGAGGGGGAGAGTATATGCACCCACAGTACAGCATGTAAACACGAGGGTAACCCTAGACGTTTCACTAACCCTAAATACTCTCTTACACACAGACACAACTGGAGCCCTTTAATTGTGACTCCATGTTGACACTTGGTATCATTTTCATATCTATGTACATGATGGTACACTTTTGGACTTTTGACACCATTTTCATATCTAAGGACATTCAGGCACACTTTTGGACTTTTGACAGCATTTTTATTTCTAAGGACATACAGGCACACTTTTGGACATTTCACACCATTTACATATCTGAGGACATGCTGAGACAGTTTTGGACATTTCACACCATTTTTGCATTTGAGGACATGCAGGCACACTTGCACATTTCACACCATTTTCATATCTGAGAATATACAGGAACACATTTGGAAATTTGACATCATTTTCATATCTATGTACATGATACACTTTTGGACTTTTGACACCATTTTTATTTCTAAGGACATACAGGCACACTTTTGGACATTTCACACCATTTTCACATCTGAGGACATGCTGATACAGTTTTGGACATTTCACACCATTTTTGTATTTGAGGACATGCAGGGACACTTTTGGACATTTCACACCATTTTTGTATCTGAGGTCATGCTGGTACACTTTTGGACTTTTGACACCATTTTCATACATCAGGACATGCAAGCACACTTGGACTTTTGACACCATTTTCATACATCAGGACATGCAAGCACACTTGGACTTTTGACACCATTTTTATTTTTAAGGACATGCAGGCACACTTTTGGACATTTCACACCATTTCAATATCTGAGGACATGCTGATACAGTTTTGGACATTTCACACCATTTTTGTATCTCAGGACCTGCTGGGACACTTTTGCACATTTCACACCATTTTTGTATCTGAGGTCATGCTGGTACACTTTTGGTCATTTGACACCATTTTCATATCTGAGGACATGCAGGAACAGTTGGACATTTCACACCATTTTAGTATCTGAGGACACGCCTGGAATCTTTCGGACATTTGGCTCCCATTTCACATTTTGAGGACAAATTTACCAATCAAGATTCTAAGCCAAATTTGTATTTACAAAATTTTGCATCATAATAGAGGTTTTTTGCGCTCTACAGTGCCCCCCCCAGGACCAATCCAGAATGGTGTCACCACCATTCCGCAATGGTATTTCTTTAGTGCAAAAAATTTTTGGAATGAAGGACTCAGACCAGATTCGTATTGCCCACCATTCACCAACCCCTGACCCCCTAATGACCAGTGAACACCAACGCCAATTCGGCCGGCATCGAGTCTCATTTCACGAATTTTCTTATGAGGAGGGATGTGAGAGCCCAATTTTTTGAAACGCCATGATCTGTGGGGATGGTGGAGGAGTATGAGGACCAGAAAGCGGGACCTGTATGGCCAGTGCACTCGGCCCTGACGCCTTCTCGGCGTCGGGACCACAATTTTTCTTTCACCCTAACCCCTAAACCCCTATAGTAAAACACAATCTCACATCATAGCTCATATGCATATTTAAAAAACATAAAGGATTAAAAACATTTTAAAGTTTAAAAATACTTCAATTCATTGATTTACAAAGCACTGTAGCAGCCCCCTACCCCCTCCCAGAAAGGGGGCGCGGCTAAGACTATAAAAGCAGCCAGCCTGCTGCAGAGCTCCTCATTCTTCATCGGACTTTCTGAGAGACAACATCTCCATTTAGCAGCCTCATAAAGCCAGTACTTACCTTTTATTGTGTGCCTAGGCCTGAAGAAGATCCAGCAGGATCGAAACGTCGCTGACGGGCACACAGTTTTCTTTTAGAGGAGCTTTTTGACTTTAGTTTGTTTCAATTAATTCATTTTTTTCGTTCTCTTTTGACATTTTGATTTTATATTCACTTTTAATACATACTCACCCTAATAGTATCCATTATTGATTAAGAAATAAAGCTGACAGTAACAGTTCACACAAGCACGAATAAATCATATATATGAAACAGCCATGTCCTGGGCTCAGGACCACTGGACTGAAGTGCACTATGGCAGACGCCACCCTAACGGGATGGGGAACCGGGGACAGCGAGCTCCTGGAGGAATGGCCCATGCATTTCCTGGTCCCTCGCGGGGCCAGGTTTCTTTCAAAATTCCTACTTGGACTGCAATCAACTGCCTCACCTCTGGATCCACTCTTCACTGAGAAAAGGAAATTGGCAACTAGATTCTGGTTCAGCAACCATTTCTGTCAAGTCCGTCTGTCCGGCTTAGAATCAGAACACTATTCCATCCATTCATTCCGCATCGGCGCAGCCACCACCGCCTCTAGATTCGATGTATCAGACCAAAAAAATATTCAGTCGCTCAGACGCTGGTCTGGGCAAGCCTATCGTTCAAACGTTTGCAATAACCTTTCAGATATACGTAGAGCTCATTCACTTCTTGGCTCTGGCCAGTCATTTTGGGGGTTCCCTAAGCCGGACTCACTACCGAAAGACTACACCCCCACACACTAGGTCTTCCTCCGGCTCATCATCATCTCATTCTTTCTTTCAATCAATCAATCAATCAATCAATCAATCAATCCTCCATCATCATTGTCATCATCACTCCTTTTGTCGTGGCGTGGTCCTTGCTAGTGAAATGAGGTTAATTCATTAACATAGGTTCAGGAGCAGGACCACGCCTCAACCACACCTGCCTCCAATCTCACTAATCACCAAGCAGGCTTAAATACTCGCTCACCTCATCAACTCAGTTTCTCGTTCTCTCTACGACCCTCCCTTTCCTCTCGTTGCATCTCCTCTACCTTCCCTTTTGCTTCGTCAGGCTTTTCTCCATCTGCTGCCCCTCCCTGGCCTTTGCCCCCCCTCTTCTCTGCCTCCCTTCTCCTTCCTGCTGTCCTACTTCTTTCCCATCATCTGACCGTCTCCACCATTCTTGTTCCTTGTCTGCTTCCTCTCTCTTCTTTCGGGTTCCATTTGAAGGGGGGTTCCCCAAGCCGGACTCACTACCGAAAGACTACACCCCCACACACTAGGTCTTCCTCCGGCTCATCATCATATCTCATTCTTTCTTTCTTTCAATCAATCAATCAATCCATCATCATCGTCACTCCTTTTGTCGTGGCGTGGTCCTTGCTAGTGAATCAGCTTTTAGCTCAACTAAGCACAGAGCAGGGATTTTTTTCACTCTGGGTGTTTTCATTTCAAGAATTAAAGGTGCCATGACATCAAATTTCACTTTTCTGGGGTTTTGGGTGTATAATATGATCTATTGTGCACTGATGTGAATGTCAGAGTGAGAATCAAAGTTCCTGTTTATGGCCTGTCAGCTTTGTCTCTCTGCTCAGAAACAGTTGAATCAGACAGCAGCTTATCATTCTACGTAGTTCCATCATTCTACGTAGTTCTATCATTCTACGTAGTTCCATCATTCTACGTAATTTAATTGCTCCAATAAGAGCACACTATCAAGTAAACAGCGCCCCCCTCTCTCTCCTAACGGTTTATGCACTGTCCGCTCCCCCCATCCCCTCCCTGTCTGATTCAGCTGCATGTATGGAGCTAGTAGTAACTTCTCTGCAGTCAGGTCTGGGTTTTCAAACAAATGGATTTAAAAGCAAACTTCTGCAGTAACACTGAGGGAGGGGGCCACAACCTTGTCATTACCTGTAAGTTTATTTATTTTCTAAATGCTGTCTTGTCTGATAAACGTAGCTCACTATCTGAACTGCCCATGTTGCTAGCAGTTAGCCTTTAGCAAACTCCGACCGCAGCTTGACCTAGATTCTCCAAATAAGGTCATAGCGAAATAAGGTGTAGCCAATCAAAATGAAGTCAACGTGGTCTCCGGGTAAAGCTCCATATCATCACCGGACCCAACTGTATTACTGAGGAAGTGAGGTCTGGCGTTTCAAAACAATACTCCGCTGTAAAAAATGCCGTTTTTTTCTTTGGAGTATTTACATATAAAGTAATGCCAACAACATAAACTAGTTTTTAACTGTTATGTCATCACTCCTTTAAGTTATGGAAAGTATGAGCAATATGGAAGCAGAGGTCAAAGAGGCATTGCTGAAACTGCAGGTGATTTTACAATCGACACTGAAAGGCACACAAGTCTGAAAATAGAAGCAAATTTCTTTTCATGTACGCCAACAGCAAATCTTGCAGAGGAATGGGACGAAAACCTACTCTCTCCTGCATATTCTACAAGAAACCATGGCATACGTCACATTTCTACGAGGAACTCTGAGGTGAGAATCAAGTATTTGTTTTTTTCCATGATTTCTTCACAAAAGAAAGGCCACCATACATGGAAAATCTATTTTCCTTACAACTCAGAGATTGATCAGTTAATGGCAAGTACCATTTTTTTGTGTGTTTGTAGAATGAATACTGAGAAAGATGGGGGTGGAACTCAGCACTTGGGTAAGATGATCATGATGCTGCAACTTTGAGCGATTGTAATGACTGACATGATGTTTTGGTATATTTCAGTGCTTTAAAGCAGGTTGTTGCACATGAATGATATCACTATTGCATTCTATATTTGAACATTTTCCACTGAATAAATTCAAATCATCTTTACCTGTACTTCATGTGAAGTAGGCCAAGTGTCGTTAGTATTTCTTCAAATCAAACTTTTTTACAATCAATGGAAAAGTAAAGCGGCTCCCGTCAATCTGAAATTGGTCACTAGATGGTGCCAAAGGCCTGTGAGAAGCAGTGATTAAAATGCGTGAGGCTGGTGCAGCCCGGATAACACAGACACTTTTCAAGCCAGTAACGGGGCCTCACCGACACATTTAACGCTCTGAAGAAAGGATCCTGTCAGAATCAGACAGATGGATGGATAAAAATTACTCTATTTTTTTATGCTAGCCTTACCGACCTACCCCATGCATTTGTACACACAAGCACACAGAGACATCTTTAAAAGTGCAATAAAAACAACTTCTTTAGAACTCCTGAAAACATTTATTTACAAAAAAATTATATTAGAACAGATTTTAAAAAAGAGCAAAAAAAACAAAAACAAACTTGTTTACAGCTCCTGAACAAAACCTTGATGTGCAAACAAATCTGATTATAATGACAAATAAACAGAAAAAATAAATCAGAACAGAACCCCCCCCCCCCACCACCACACACACACACACACACACACACACACACACACACACACACACACACACTTTATGGGTCACTTTACTTTGTTTTGTTTTTTTTTGGGGGGGGGGGGTTGTTTTCTTTTTTTCCATATAGC
The DNA here is from genome assembly GCA_023101725.1 of Atherinomorus stipes. Taxonomy (NCBI): domain Eukaryota; kingdom Metazoa; phylum Chordata; class Actinopteri; order Atheriniformes; family Atherinidae; genus Atherinomorus; species Atherinomorus stipes. The sequence goes on from JALJCO010012806.1 coordinate 53,917, forward strand.
CACATAAACATCACAAATTTCTTTAGCTTTATCATAAAGTTCTCACCCAGGAACAACAACAGTGTAAATTCTGCAAATTGCTTAAACTGAGATCAGTACTATTACTTTCATTTTTCTCACAACACTAAACTCACAACAGATTTTTAAAAAAGAAAACTTTTTTAGAACTCCACAAAAACTGTATTTACAAAAAAAATTACATTAGCACAACAGAACAGAGTAAAAAAAAAAACAAACTAAACAGCAATAAAAACAACTTGTTTCGAAACCCCCCCCCCCCCCCCCCCCACACACACACACACACACAAAAAAAGGGCCACTATACCCTGTTTTTTTCCCCCCTGCAGCCACATACGTCACAAATTTCTTTCAGTTTTTTATGAAGTTCCCGCCCAGGAAACTCAAGTGTGTAAATCTTGGGGAGTCTCTTTCTGGGGAGGGGGAGTATCTCTCTCTGATGGATGGGGGAGGGGCAGGGAGGGGGGTGTCTCACTCTGGGGGGATACCTCAGCAGAAGGTAGTCATCCCAACTGTCATCTGCTGGGTCTTTAGAGTAAGATGTGCTGACTGCCTCCACCTCATTTAGGCTCAGTTTGTCAAACTGACGTTCCAGAGTGGAGTCTGTACCATTCTGTTGTGGAGGGGCAGGGTTCAGAGCCGGCTGGCCATGACAGCGAAGCTGGAAACCTCCCACATGGTCACAAGGCATCTCAAATGAACCACTGCGCGTGTTCTGCGAGGCCTTTGAGGTCAGGTCCTGGTACATCTAGAAGATGCAAGCACAGGGTCTGAAAAATGTGATGATCCAAGGTGGGGTTTTTTTTTTTTTTCCACCTTTTTTTGGAACAGAAAATTCAGCAATAAGGGGAAGGAAGACTGAGCTCTTTGTCATTTACAGTGCATCCGGAAGGTATTCACACACCTTCACTTTTTCCACATTTTGCTATGTTACAGCCTTATTCTTAATTTGATTAAATTTTTTTCCCTCAGAATTCTACACACAACACCCCATAATGACAACATGAAAAAAGTTTTGAGATTTTTGCAAATTCATTAAAAATAAAAAACAAAGATCATATGTACATAAGTATTCACACCCTTTGCTCAATACTTTGTTGATGCACCTTTGGCAGCAATTACAGCCTCAAGTCTTTTTGAGTATAACGCCACAAGCTTGGCACACCTTTCTTTGGGCAGTTCCTCTTTGCAGCACCTCTCAAGCTCCATCAGGTTGGATGGGAAGTGTCGGTGCACAGCCATTTTCAGATCTCTCCAGAGATGTTCAATCGGATTCAAGTCTGGGCTCTGGCTGGGCCACTCAAGGACATTCACGGAGTTGTCCTGAAGCCACTGCTTTGAAATCTTGGCTGTGTGCTTAGGGTCGTTGTCCTGCTGAAAGATGAACCGTCGCCTCAGTCTGAGGTCAAGAGCGCTCTGGAGCAGGTTTTCATTCAGGATGTCTCTGTACATTGCTGCATTCATCTTTCCCTCTATCCTGACTAGTCTCCCAGTTCCTGCCGCTGAAAAACATCCCCACAACATGACGCTGCCACCACCATGCTTCACTGTTGGGATGGTATTGGCCTAGTGATGAGCGGTGCCTGGTTTCCTCCAAACATGACGCCTGCTATTCACACCAAACAGTTCAATCTTTGTCTCATCAGACCAGAGAATTTTGTTTCTCGTGGTCTGGGAGTCCTTCAGGTGCCTTTTGGCAAACTCCAGGCGGTCTGCCATGTGCCTTTTACAAAGGAGTGGCTTCCGTCTGGCCACTCTACCATACAGGCCTGATTGGTGAATTGCTGCAGAGATGGTTGTCCTTCTGGAAGGTTCTCCTCTCTCCACAGAGGAATGCTGGAGCTCTGACAGGGTGACCATAGGGTTCTTGGTCACCTCCCTGACTAGGGCCCTTCTCCCCCGATCACTGTTTGGACGGCCGGCCAGCTCTAGGATGAGTCCTGGTGGTTCAGAACTTCTTCCATTTACGGATGATGGAGGCCACTGTGCTCATTGGAACCTTCAAAGCAGCAGAAATTTTTTTGTACCCTTCCCCAGATTTGTGCCTCGAGACAATCCTGTCTCGGAGGTCTACAGACAATTCCATTGACTTCATCCTTGGTTTGTGCTCTGACATGCACTGTCAACTGCGGGACTTTATATAGACAGGTGTGTGCCTTTTCAAATCATGTCCAATCAACTGAATTTACCACAGGTGGACTCCAATTAAGCTGTAGAAACATCTTGAGGCTGATCAGTGGAATCAGCATGCGCCTTAGCTCAATTTGGAGCTTTATGGCAAAGGGTGTGAATACTTATGTGCATGTGATTTCTTAGTTTTTTATTTTTAATAAATTTGCAAAACTTTCTAAAAAACTTTTTTCACCTTGTCAATATGGGGTGTTGTGTGTAGAATTATGAGGAGAAAAACAAATTTAATCAAATTAAGAATAAGGCTGTAACATAGCAAAATGTGGAAAAAGTGAAGGGTGTGAATACCTTCCGGATGCACTGTACAACCTGGAAATTATTTTTGAGGTACTCCGTCCAGTCTGAAATGGATGTTGCGCATATGGTGCAAAATTCCCCACTTGTTGCTTCTGTACAACGGCTCTGAGGGGGAAAAGAGTACAAAAATGGTTACATGTGTGCAAAAAAGTGTTCAGAGTTATCAAAGTATATTTCTGGCTATATGCGCTCACCATTTTCTTGCCTTTTCAAAGTGCCCGATTTTGCAGGATCTCTGGAAGAATTTGAATGAAAATATGTTTGTTAAATAATAAACAGTAGCAGATATTTTCTGTTTCCCCATCAATCCATCCATGCATACATCCATCCAGACAGACATACACACATGTGCATACATGAAAATGTGTGTATGTATGTATGTACTCACATGTACGTATGTATTTAAGTATGTATACATACATAAATACATAGGTACTCACATCCGTACACACACGTATGTACAAACATACATACATAACACGAGCATAGACACGTGTCCGAGAATTTTATTGTTTGTTTGCTTGTTTTTTTAAATGAGCAAATAAACAGACTAAGATTTTTTTATTTATTATTTTTTTTGCATATGTAATTGCTAATACAGGCTACTTCAGTAAATGTCCACATGGTGGAACTCTGCAGGTGTGCGTACTTTCACGGTCAAAAGTGGAAACTTTTCCAATTAATTGAATAAAACAGGGCTCATTAATTGAATAAAACTGGGTTCATTAATTGAATAAAACAGGGCTCATTAATTGAATAAAACAGGGCTAGTTTTTATTGAGGCCTTATTCCCCCGAAAGAAGCCGCACCACGTGGTACAGCTCTGCAGGTGCGTCCCTGCGCAGTCAAAAATGGAAAATTATTGAATTAATTTAATAAAACATGTCCAATTTTTCATGAAAGGCCTGTGTAAAATATCACGGGGTGGAGCTCTGCAAATGCGTCCCCGCACGGTCACAAATGGATAATTTCCTAAATTAATTTTTATAAAACATGTTTAATTGGCCTATCCGTCCAAAATCCTGTTTCAGGCCTGCCTAGTAGCGACACTAGCTTCGCGCAGTTGCCGACAGAAATCTCTCAGAAAGGCAATTACTAAACCAATTTTGCCAGACAAAAGCAGTTGCTTGATAAATAAGATGGCTTACTCAATAATTACAATGGGGGGGTCTTGTCTCAAAGCACTAGCCCTGGAGGTATATGTACATGCACTCACCTTTTCTAGACGGATTCAAGCAAGGCTGCGCTCTTTCCAATGTGAAGAGACCGACTGCCAACCCGTGATCACCTGTTTAAGCCAGACCCACTGCGCATGCGCAAGTTGGACAAAGTGGGAACGTGGATTCTCCTGGAAACACTGTAGCCTAATCTGTTGACAAACACGTAACATTGCAACCATTTCCCTTTTTGGGAGCGTCCTACTTTACAGAAGAAAGGCTTTTTAAAAAAAAAAATTTATTTCTTTTTATTTATTTTTTTTGTCTGCTAATTTTTTTGTGTCAATAAAGAACATGGCTGTCAGGTGACATCAGTTGGGCTATCCACGCTGCCAAACGCGAGAGCTACAAGCGGGTTCGTTGCCTCTACAGAAGTACATGTGCAGGTAAAAGCCGATTCTTTTTTTTTTTTTTAAACAAGAAAAAGTGCTGTAAAGGATTTTAACGTAGGTTGTTGTTTTGTTTTTTGTGTGTGTTTCTGTGTGTGCGTGCGTGCGTGAGGTCATATTAAATTGGAGAAACTATGAATTTATGAGTGAATACGTACATAATCTGCCTGCCTCAAATCCCACAGTCTGGACACGGAAATGAAAATAGGATGCAATTATTTGTTTACCTCATCCAACCGTATCTCATTTCTGATGGAACATGAAAAATGTATCGCATGTTGCAACTGGGGTATTTTACCGTCTTATGTAGGGATTGTTATGGCAGCCACGTGTAAAAACTGCAACAGAGGCAGAAAAAGCTGGATAAATGATGGGTAAAAAAGAAAAGAAAAGATAAGAAAAGTGAATTAAAGGTTCAATAGATAATGCAAGGACAACAGTAACATGACATTTCTAGAGCTCCAGTTTTAGGATTTTTTTTTTTGTTGTTGTTTTTGTTTGTTTTGTTTTTTTTTGCATGCATGGAAATCTTCGTGCATGCATGTACATTTGCGTGCATTCATGCATGTAAATTTCCGTGCATCCTGTGTATCTTGTCTGCACCAAAGCCAATGCATACAAGGCTTGGCTGTGCATGACAACAGGTAAATAAGAACATTTCTTTTTCATACCTAACACAACCCATTTGACACATAGTGGCTTGAAAAAATTAACAGTCTAAGCTTTCATTTTCTTGTTCTGGTGTGTACACCCCCTCCCCATCATTGAAGTTTTTCCTAATTTCTTTCTCATACCTAACACAACCCAGTTGTCACATAGACTGTTGATTTTTTTCAAGCCACTAACAGTCTTTCATTTGCTTGTTCTAGAGTGTACCCCCAACCACCCCCCGTCATGTCAGGCTCTCTAATTTCTTTCTTTTTTATTGTTAAAGGCTAGGATGAGCAATGGAGTATAAAGAGTCAGAAGATGTCCTCAATCTTCTGGAGGTGGGGGAGATGAACTCAGCCATACTCCTGGAAGGATTTCATGGGGAGAACAGTGTCAATGATTTCCTCCATGCTGAAGAACTGCGCATGCCATTCCATGCCACATCTTTTGCAGACCCGGTGCAAGAGGTAAAAATGGCTTTTGACGTGGATGGTGTTTGTGTAGAGTTGACCAAGCTAGCCAGCATTACAGCAAACCTGCATTATATGCACTTGCGTGAACCATCCCCAAAGACAATGACCAGGCACTTTCACTTCTTGAAAAAGCACATGGATCTCAAGAACATGTCAGCAGATTGGTTGAAGGCCTTTCAAAATTGCATGGGCACATACATTGGCACGGTAGATGGAGGTTATTTTGTAAATCTGACAATCCTCCCAGAGGACCTGAAGTCTAGACCTGGTACGTCTATGAGCACTCAGACGTATGAAAAGTCAGCCAGATTGTTCCAAGGCATATGGAAGCATTTCAGAGAGCGATTGATGGCACTAGGCCCAGAGGATCTCCAGCGGCCAACTGTACAAAAAAACAGCTGGCATGACACCAGCACCTGGAACATCCTGCCCAAAGACCAAAGCTGCATCCTCGGCTTGTTGGACTGTGCAATCCACGATGCCACCCAAAACTCAGGTTTCAGGGTCCTTAAAACCCTCACAAAGTTTGGACAAAAAGAACTCCTATGCTTTTATGTGACCCAGCTGGCCCTGGAGAGGGACATAAAAGCGGTATCAGTCCACGTAGCCGCTAACTTGGTGAGCTCTGACCCATGTACCCATCTTCTTTGGTCGAGGCTCGGGATTGAGAAACTCTGTGGTGGGTCAGGGAACCATTTCTGCGCCCTGTAAGTGAGTGAGGTGGTGAATTTTGCATGCCATATCGACCGGCAACACCGAGAGTGGCCGAGAGAGGGGTGAAGAACATTGTTAATGTGAAAAACATACGGTTCTCCCAGATGTACGTGGATGCGCCACACAGACACGGGAAATGCATCTATAAACATCCAGTTTCAGGTTGTCTGTCCACGCTGGGTCTCATGAATCCAATAACAGAGAGATCAATGATGAAGAGGGCCGCAGAATACATTGTGCATGTGGAAGAGATGTCTGCCCAAATGGTTGGCCAACTCAGACTAAGGATGGAGGTGGTAGCATATTTTGACAGGAATGACGGTGGGCTGCCATTTTCAATTTCTCCCCCTGAAATGTTTGATTTAAATGCCCTGTGTGATGTTCTCCGCTGTCAGCCCATGGTTCTGCCCTTCAGGGATACCTCAAAACAGCAGGGTCTCTTGTTTGTGGCTAGGGAGGTCCTGGGATTCCTGGCCAAGGACCTTGAAAATAAGATGCTCACCAAGGCAGGGAAAGGGGGGTTCCTTGACTGCTGGAGAGCTTTCCAGCATGAATTAGCTGTTGAGGAGCTCCTCTGGGGCCACCCGCTCTCTGAGGCTGATGGCCAGTGGTCAATCGTCCTGGGCACCAACACCAGTAACGTCAAAAGCCTCAGCTACTGCAGAGGGTTCCTGGGTCTGACATACCCAACCAGCGGAGCTGCAGATGTCCAACCACCACCCCTGTCCAACTGGACCGTCCAACACCTCCAGAAGCAGCTGATCGAACGCTTGTTCCAAGTTTGTGAGCTTATGCATGCCTCTGACCAGCTGCTGGGAGCAGCAGTGATAAAGGTCCTGCTCCAGGACCTTCTAAAGAGAAACGCACCAGTCCCACTGGGAGCTTTGAAGGCCCCCAATGCCCCAGGACCACTCAAGGGCCCGATAATGATCAACAACCTCCTCCAAGATCTTGCAACCAAGGACTCCTTCTGGCCCCCATCAGTCTTTGGTAGGGCCAGGCAGATCTTGACCCAGGCTGGAAGAGATCCCATGATCGTTCTCTTGGCGGGCATGGATGACCTACAGGTTAAGTTTTTCCCAGCCCTCACATACAGGGATGTGAGGAAGAAGAGAGTGTGCCAATGGAATGGGTTTCAATGGTGGCAGGTTCTGCGTGAGGGGGAAACACCTTCGGCAGAGTCACGGGCAGGTCGGTCCACAGAAGCTGTGGCTGTGGAGATGGAGAGGAGGGGGCTCACATGGGCAAAAAATCTTCAAATGTACCGCGACCATGGCTTCCTGTGGATGCAAGCTCTCCTGGCAAGGCTTCCAAGAAGGGATACGACAGAGGAGCTGATGGTGCTCACCTTCTGCAGCTGCGTGGGGATGCGTCAGAATGGTGACTATGTGTCGTACGCAGAGCTCTACAAACTCCTTCAGAAGCTTCCTTTCCCACAGTCAAAGCTCCAAGGCTTCAATGTCCTGTCTAAATATATACTGGTCAGGTGGACAGGCATGACTGTCTTCAAGTTACATGAAGACATTCCTGTAAAGCTGAAGGCTGAAAGGCCAACGCCTGGTCCTCAGCGCAAAAAACCCCAGCAGAATGAGGATGACACATTGGAAGTGCCAGAAGAGGATGTCCAGGAGATAAGGGTCGATCTCCCCCATCCCCCTTGTCCCCCAGTAGGAAAGGTTCGATACCTTCCAGCAAACACCAAGTGCCCCTGGACTTCCATTGAGGAAAACCTGGTGTCTTTGGGACCAGAAAGTCACAAGCAGGCATATGCATCTTACGTTGCAAAGTGCCTTGAAGCCAACTTGCCTACAAGGACCTTCAAAATACATAGGATCCGTATGAAGGCAGCTGCAACAGCAATCCCTGCTCCCTAAAGAGTTAGCTGTGACCAACCATTGAGGACTTGCTCTGAAGGACATTGAGGATTACATGACCTGCACTTACACATTTATTGTAGCATTCATTGTAAATAGTTTTGTTTATTCATTGTTCTGAATTTTCCTCTTTTGCACACATAAACATGCATACTTACATTTACACCCAGTATTATTACACATTTAGTGTAAATAGTTTGTTTTGTTTATTCATGTTCTGATTTTTTCTCTTTTGCACACACAAACATTCATACTTAAATTGACAGGCACTGCACCCAGTCATACTACACATTTATTGTAAAAAGTTACTTTTGTGTATTCTTTGTTGTTTCAAAAATTGAAAAAAAAAAAACATTTTGGAAAAAAAGGATAAAAACAACAACAAAAAAAACAAAACAAAAAAAACCCAACTCCCTCATTGGACTCTGCCTTGACGTGGCGTGGGAGCTTAAGTGGAACAATGCTTATGTGGACTCTACTGGGCTGTACTCAGGTTTTCAGGAGCTGAGTTGAGCTCATCTCTTAGAGTTCACAAGACCACTGTCTCACCACCAAAGAGTCTATGAATTCTCCTACATCAGCCACTGGCTTCTTCCTGTCACCTGCAAAGACGCGGAAAGTGAGGTCTCCTGATTTCTTTGCAATGTCTGCACACATTCTCTCTTGGAATATAACAACAATCATCATCAAATTGGCAAGGTACGTTTTATGAAGACACTTTGCACAGATCTGCACACATCACTAAACACTAACCTGCAAGCTTGGAAAAGGTATTAAATATAATATAATAAATTATATATATATATATATATATATATATATATATATATATAATTATGTATATCAGATCAACACTTGGAATAATAACAATTCCCCCAACGATAATGAGTGATATTAAAAAAATATATATTTACAAGCAATTGCAATATGACAGATGAGAAGGTTTACCTGAGGAAGACATTTATTGAATGCAGCCATTTAGAGCAATGCCTGCTAATTCACAGTCACTTTGATTGCACTGTATTGTTTGGCAAACGGGTGCAGGCTCGCTACATGATACACCGGTGATGCTCCTACCCGGCCTTCACCCGAACCCAGCACATTTTTTCATCAAAACTGGGCGTATCTCACAAACAGGACGTCATGCAGCAGAATCAACGCCACTGTTGGAAAGCCTGAGCTTGAAAATGGGGGGGGGGGGGGGGGTTCAACAGGGTATGACCTCAGTACGAGCTTCCATTAGGAAGTTATAACGATTTGAACCAAGCCTCTCAGCGGCGTTCATTAGTGGCAAATGTGCCTTAACCTAACCCCTAACCCCCCTATTGTTGGACTCCCCAAAAAGACACCCAGATTCTTTTCACCCCTTTTTTGGATGTTGGCACAATAAATTTACAATCATCTCTTATTTTACATTTAGTTGATGATTCACAGGTGGCTCTGCACCTCTCAGGATGACAGTTCTGGGACCAGGGTCCAGACTGCAGGGGACAAAACGCTGATCAGCTCCACGGCTGAAGCCTCTGACCCGGCTACCTGCTCCATTCACAGGTGGCTCTTCACCTCTCAGGGTGATCACTCACAGACCAGGCTCAAGACTGCAGGGAACAAAACGCTGATCAGCTCCACAGATGAGGCCTCTCAGACCCGGCTACCTCTTTATAAACCAGCCTGAATCACCTGCTGACCTGAGCAGCTCAAACGCCAGCCTGCGGCTCGACCCTTTTCTCCTCCTTAAGCCAACCTGGGTCCAGCTGCCTAAACCCAATCTCAGCTGACCTCACTCTCACATCTTGCATATCACATCAAACATGAACATTTACAAATATGCGAGCAGAAACTTTGCATCTCCCACTGGGCATCTGCAGGCGTCAATCTCTTTAATATCTGCAAATAAACCTGCATTTCTATGAATACGTGCATTTATTCACACCTGGCTCATCACCTCTCAGGGTGATCACTCACAGAACCAGGTCAGAACAGCAGGGGATAAACGCTGATCAGCTCCACAGATGAGGCCTCTCAGAACCAACTCCCTGCTCAACCAGCACCATGAATCACAGGTGGATCTTCACCTCTCAGGATGACAGTTCTCGGACCCAGCTCCAAACTGCAGGGAACTGTAATGGAAATTTTATAATCACACTGAGTTTAATATGAGCACACTGAGTTTATGTTCCTGAGCACTTTCATTTGTGTATTTTTAACTTTTAATTGCAACACATGCCTTCAGTTATCATTTGTGCATCAATATAAAATACGAGTATGTTGTTGTCTTTTCAGATGTTGAGCTAATGATAAAATTGCCAGGTGTTCTCCTTCTGAACTGGCCTTGAATGTCTGAAATTATGATGTGTTTACTAGCTGGATGTGTGAGGGTTTTTCCACCTGGCACGTATGAGACACGTAGCACTGATAGCTTCTCAGAGGATGTACGTGCATTTATTCACACGTGGCTCATCACCTCTCAGGATGACAGTTCTCGGACCCGGGTCCAAAATGCAGGGGGAAAAGTGTTGATTGGAAAAGTTTGATTTGAAGAAATACTATCATTGGAAAAATAAAGCAGCTTCCATCACTCTGAATTGGTCGCTAGATGGCGCCAAAGGCCTGTGAGAAGCAGTGATTAAAAGGGATGAGGCCGGTTCCGCCCAGATAACAGACACTTTTCAAGCCAGTAATGGAGCCTCACCGACACATTTAACACTCTGAAGAAAGGATCCTGTCATAATCAGATACACAGATGGATGGATAAAAATTACTCTCATCTTTTTATGCTAGCCTTACCAACCTAACCCATGCAAACACAAACACACACAGGCATCTTTAAAAGTGCAATAAAAACAACTTCTTTACAACTGCACAACACCTTTATTTAAAAATAAAATTAGAACAGCAAAAAAAAAAACCCCAAAAAACAGCAATAAAAACAACTTCTTTTAACCTCTTGAACAAAACCTTTATGTACAAAAAAAAAAAAACAGATAATGATGACAAATGAACAGAAACAGAAAAATAAAATCAGAACAGAACCAACCCCCCCCTTCCCCCCCACACACACACACACACACACTTTTAATAGCCCGCCTCTTCTCCCCTGCAATCACATACACATCGCAGATTTCTTTTAGTTTGACATACAGCTCTCGCCCCGGAACCTCCAGGGTGTACATTTTACAATGTGTCTTTCTGGGGGTGGTGGGGGGTCTCTCATTTCTCCCTAGGGTGAGGGGGGTCTCTCTCGGGGAGGGGGTCTCTCTTAGGGGAATTTCTCTCTGGGGGGAGACGTGAGCATAAGGTCATCCCCGGAACTGTCGTCAATGACGAGGTACATCTAGAAGATACAAGCACAGGGTCAGAAAAAAATGTAATGATCCAGGGAGCTTTTTTTTTTGCACAGAGAAGTGAGCAAGAATGAGCTCTTAGTGGTTTACAACCTTGTGACTCTTTAGGATGTGCACCGTCAAGTTGTAGAAAGACCTGTCACATACGGTGCACAACTCTGTGCTTCTTGCGGTGCAACGGCTCTGAAGTGAAAAGAGAGTACAAAAACGGTTACATGTGAGCAAGAAAGTGTTCAGAGGTATCAAAAGCATATGTTTGTGCTTTCTGGCTATATGCGCTCACCATTTCTTTTGCCGTTTCCTGATTTTGCAGGAACTCTGCAAGAATTTGAAGAAAAATATGTTGGTTAAAAAAAACAAAAAACAGTAGCAGATATTTTCTGTTTCCCCATCAATCCATCCATACATACATACACACGTGTATACATACATAAATACATTTGTACTCATATACATACACACACATATATACAAAGATACATACCACTACATAGACACGTGTCCGAGAGTTTTGTTTTTTAAATGAGCAAATAAACATATTAAGAAAAAAAATTTGCATATACACTGCCCGGCCAAAAAAAAAAAGTCGCCAACAAAAAAAGGTCAAACCTCTCACATTTGGTTGGAGCCTTTAGCTTTGATTGCAGCAGCATTCGCTGTTTCCAGAAGCTTCTGCAATGTCACCAGATTTATTTGCATCCTGTTGCATCAATTTTTCACCAAGATCTTGATGATGATTGTAGAGTCTGACCACAGCACATCCCAAAGATTCTCAATGGGGTCCAGGTCTGGACTCTGTGGGGGCCAATCCATGTGTGAAAATGATGTCTGATGATCCCTGAACCATCTTTCACAATCTGAGCCCGATAAATTCTGGCACGGTCATCTTGGAATATGGCCGTGCCATCAGGAAAGAAACATCCATTGATGGAATAACCTGCTCATTCAGTATATTCAGGTATCAGCTGACCTCATTATCTGAGCTCATACTGTTGCTGAACCTGGACCTGAGCAACTGCAGCAACCCCAGATCATCACACTGCCCCCACAGGCTCATACAGTAGCACTAGGCATGATGCTGCATCACTTCATCTGCCTTTCCGGCCACATTTCTTCCTGGAAGACGATGGTCCACTATCCTTCCAGTTTTTCATAATGTGTTTGACTGTTCTGAACCCAATTTTAGTAGTTTCTGCATCTCCTTAGATGTTTTCACCTCTTGATGCCAATGATCTGACCCTTCTCAGACAGACTAACATCTTTTCCACGACCACGGATGTGTCTTTCCACATGGTTGTTTAGGAAATGAGAAGCAACTCATTGCACCAGTTGGGGTTAAATAACTTGTTGGCAGCTGAAAGATAATCGCCCATGCAGTAATTATCCAATAGGAGGCTCGTACCTATTTGCTTAGTTAAATCCAGGTGGCGACTTTTTTTTTTGGCCAGGCAGTGTATAATTGCTAATACAGGCTACTTCAGTAAATGTCCACATGGTGGAACACTGCAGGTGTGCGTACTTTCATGGTCAAAAGTGGAAAATTTGCAATTAATTTAATAGCAGGGCTAGTTTTTATCAGAGGCCTCAGGCCTCCGAAAAAGCCGCACCACGTGGTACAGCTCTGCAGGTGCGTCCCTGCACGGTCAAAAATGGAAAATTATTGAAATATTTTCATAAAGCATGTCCAATTTTTCATAAAAAGCCTGTGTAAATTGTCACGAGGTGGAGCTCTGCAGATGTGTCCCCGCACGGTCAAAAATGGATAATTACCAAATTAATTTTATAAAATATGTTTAATTGGCCAATCCTCTAAAATCCCGTTTCAGGCCTGCCAACGTAGCGACACTAGCTTCGCGCAGTTGCCGACAGAAATCTGTCAGAAAGGCAATTGCTAAACCAATTTTGCCAGACAAAAGCAGCTGCATGAAATATTAGATGGCTTGCTTTACATTAGGAGGGCTAGTCTCAAAGCACTAACCCTAAAGGTAAAGATACATGCACTCACCTTTTTTACACGGATTCAGGCTAGGCTGCGCTGACGAGCCGGAATGTCAGCCCGTCATCACCAGTTTAAGCCGGACCCACTGCGCATGCGCAAGTTGGACAAAGTGGGACCGTGGATTCTCCTGGAAACACTGTAGCCTAATCTGTTGACAAACACGTAACATTGCAAACATTTTCCTTCTTGGGAGCTTCATACTTTTAAGAAGAAAGTCCTTTTTTTTGTCAATTTTTTTTTGTGTAAATAAAGAACGTTGCTGTCAGGTGACGTCAGCAGGGCTATCCACGCTGCCAGACGCCAGGGAGCAGTTAATTTAATTTTTTTTCTTAATTTGTTTATTTGCCACTTAATGTGGAGCTGCCTTTCCAGCCCGAAATACCTCATTAAAACAAACAAAATCGTCAGGGGGCTACAAGCGATTCGTTGTGCCTACTGAAGTACACAAAGCCGATTCCTTACATACATATACATGTGTATATGTCACGGGGTGTGGTCCTTTGCCGATACCGGCGACTGCAGGAGGAGGGGAAAGAAAGACAGGCCTCGCCAGCAGGTGGTGGTTAAAAGAAATAAAAGCTTTATGAAAGAAATAAAATAAAACTACGAAACTAAAAAGTACTAAAATCATCCTAAAAGTCCAAACTAAAAAAGTTATAAAAGGAAAAGAATAAAAAGGGCTAAAAGGGGCTTGCAGGGCTGGCAGTGGCCTGAGTCTCTCTCGGCGTCTCTCTCGGCTCTGTCCCGGGTCCATGGCGGCTGCTCCTCCTGGCAGCCGCCCTCCTGGCCATAGGCTCCCCCGGGACTCAAACGCTGCTCTGTGGCCCGGGCAGTCACTCCTCCGGGCGGCCGCGCCTCTGGCCGTAGGCCCTCCTCAGTGGGGTCTGCGGCCGCCCTCCGACTCCCGGGCCACTCTTCCACGTCGCCGTCACCACCGCTGCCGCTACCGAACCGCTGCCACACCGCTGCCTCGAGCCCCCCAGCCAGGGGACTCATGTCCTCCCCCGGCTGCGCCTCCTGGACCCAGTCCTCCTCACTCCCTCCTCAGCTCTCAGTCGCTCCTCCTCCGTTGTCCGCACACCGGCTTTTATCCTTCCAGCCTTCAATTAAGCCAGGGGAGGAGTCCTTCTCCCCAGGTGCTGCCAATCAGTTCATTAAAAGCTCCCACTAGCTTGGGAATAAAAACAGGGTTAGAACCACACAAAAAAAACATAAAAAGCATGCTAAAAACCAAGCTAGTGGGCAGAGTCCAGTCTCTGGCAGCACCCGGTTGTTCACCCTGTGACATTATATATATATATATATATATATATATATATATATATATATATATATATATGTATGTATATATAATTAAGGGGGAGGGACTGGATTTGAAATGGTTGGATGAATAAATGGATGGCCCAGATTGTGGTTTGTACATTTGTAAGCAGGGTTAAGTTCAAAGCGGTGTTTGATTAAGCTTTTCTCTAGGTCTTGCACACACAAACATTCATACTTAAATTGACAGACACTTCACCCAGTCATGTTACACATTTATTGTCACATTTATTGCAAAAAGTTGGTTTTGTGTATTCATTGTTGTTTGAAAAATTGAGAATTTTAAAAAATTAAATTAAAAAATATTTTTTTTTAAATGACAAAAAGATAAAAAAGATTTTAAAAAAAAAACCACAACTCCCACATTGGACTCTGCCTTGACGTGGCGTGGGGGCTTGCGTGTCACAATGCTCATGTGGACTCTACTGGGCTGTACTCAGGTTTTCATGAGCTGAGTAGAGCTCATCTCTTAGAGTTCACAAGACCACTGTCTCACCACCAAAGAGTCTATGCCTTCTCATTCCTCAGCCACTGGCTTCCTGTCACCTGCAAGGACAAGGAAAGTAAGTGTCATGATTACACACGCGTACACATATGACATTATAAAATACTCGACTACATTATTGAGGTCTCGTGATTTCTTTGCAATGTCTGCACACATTCTGTCTTGGAATATGACAACAATCATGATCAAATTCGCAAGGTATACTTTATGAAGATATATTGCACAGACCTGCACACATCACTTAACCTTTCACTGACTTAACCTACACAAAATGTCTTACTCTAACTCTCTCGGCCTAACTCTGACACACCTCATCTTGTCAGGATAGGATTGAGAAATAGATAGATAGATAGATAGATAGATAGATAGATAGATAGATATCCTCACCTGCATCCTTACCTGCAGCATCGGTACCTGCATCCTTGCCTGCATCCTCACCTGCATCCTTACCTGCAGCATCAGTTCCTGCATCCTTGCCTGCATCCTCACCTGGTCTCCTAACGCCCACATCTGCAGCAGCATTGTTTTTTCGGCCACATCTGGTGCAAAAGCATCCTCTTTTGCACACTTGCCTGCATCCCTACCTGACCTCCTCCTTTTTACTAGAGGGCGATATATGCAAAACCTATTTTCGTCGTCTTGTCCTAGGTATTTGACCAGATTGGTCTGAAAAGTGGACTCATAATAATAGAGACCAAGACAAAAAAAGTTACAGAAAAAATTCTTAGTGTTGCTCTGTTCTGAAGTTATGCACATATAAATATTATGCAAACGTTAGCTAAAAACTTAAACTACCATAACTCAATAATGACAACACATTATCGCATGAAATTCATACACCAAGTGGGGAACTTGAAGGAGGAAGTTTTCCGAATCTAGGGGGCGCTATAACAGTTTTTTTTTTAATATTGCAAAAACCGCTGTTCAGATATGCATGCCACTCCCAAGGTACGTAGATACAGACCCTTTGAACATATTCCTAGAAAATGGTTAGGATTGGACCACGCGGGTGTGTTTTATTAGCAATTTTCGAAACCATGGGCGAAATAAGAGGTGAAGGGGGCCTTGGACCTTTGTTTTTTTTATTCTGCTGCCACTAAAATGTATGGGGAGGCTAACCCAAAGGTGCATTAATATAGCCACTAACAGGGCTTGTAGAAAAAAATGTTTGTGTGGATGGAAAAGAAAAATGACACACGTCAGACACTAGGTGGCACTATACCAAGGTTAAACACGTTTTGGCCTCGAGCTCAAAAACTGCTTGGCACAAATTTATGTGACTTATATCCCCAGATTCCTTGGATCCTCCTGCATCTGATGACATAGGCCACGTCCATTTCCGCCTATAAAATTTTTTTCGCTAGGGGGCGATATATAACCTATTTTCGTCTTCTTGTCCTAGGGGTTTGACCCGATTGGTATGAAAAGTGGACCCATAAGAGACCAAGACAAAAAAAGTTACAGAAAAACATTCTTAAAATGTTGCTCGGTTCCAAAGTTATGTATGTACAAACATTGTGCAAAAACTAGCGAAGTACTTTAAAGACCATAACTCGATAACAACAAAACATAATTGCATGAAATTCATAAACCAAGTGGGGACCTTCATTGTCTACAAACACGCCGCATTTGGAAATTTTTTCAATCTAGGGGGCGCTAAAACCATGAAATATTTATATTGCTAAAACCGCTAATCGGATATCAACGACACTCACTGTGTATGTGCACGTCATTCTGAGCACAATCCTAGAAGATGGTTATGATTGGACAAAGTGGGCGTGGCCTATGAGCAAAAAATGTCAAAAAATGCGATTTTTCAGATATTCGTTAAAAATCATCCGTTTGTCCTAGAGAGCTGAAATTTGATGGGGGTAATTCCCTCAATCATACTGATCATTTGTGCTATTGCATCTCCATTTAAATTCTGATGTCACGTGCCATCTTTTTGCAAAAATATGCAAATTAGATGAACATATGTATTTTCATATCAGATTACTCTATTAATACCAGACTAGCTACACTGATTCCTGACATCATCCTTATGCATTGTAGTCAGTATGGTTAAGATTCTGTGAATCGTTATTTTTTAGGTTGTTCCAAAACAGCATGTTCCAAGTTAACTAATAATAAACACACTTCAAGTACACACAAGTATACAAAATTTTAGTGTACTTAGCATATTTTATTTTTACCAGGGAAAACCTATATTACTATGACACATTTCTAAATAAAATAACCATAAAACAACAGACTTTTTGGTACATGCTGACTGAACACAACTGCTTTTCATGCACAGCAAACCTTCCCTAGAAAGAGTTGAAGTACAAACATTATTAAACATTCTGCACAATGATATGAAATCATAAGAAACAGGGAGGATCTAAGTTAAAATATATTAATGTAGTCCAATGCACAGATTATTCCTTTATTAAATGAAACGCAATCATGCAAGATCTAATGAGTCTTAGAGGAATTTTGAAATATATCTGGTGGTCTCGAGCTCTCTCTGGAGGGCCCAGATTGTAACTACACCAAAAATGAGGTTAAAATGTGTGTTGTATATCCCTAAAAGATTATTTCCCCCAAGCACGTGGATACTATAACACTGCCAATGCTTGGATACACCTGTCCATACTGTACAGTCCTCACCTTTCCTGATCCAACTGGTTAATAATGAAAACAACGCAACATCAAAAAACATTCTCTTCTCTTATCATGAGAGAAGACTTCTGACTGAATCAGCTTATCAGTGTTTGTATTTGCATGTACTATCTAAACAACCAACATCTAAAAAGCTGAAATCTCATTATTTACATCCACACACACCGATGTCATTGACTTCATGATGACTGTGTGCAAAGGGAATTAGACAGATTTGGCCGTTTCTAGCTTTCTCTAGTAGTTACAGACTGTACCTACATCAAACTATTGTGCTGTCCTTCATAATCCAGCAATGCCTCAGCCTTATAAATGCTGGGTGTTAATATATTTATGTCTGCAGTTTAAAGAACCAAATTGACTGTGTTTGCCTTTTTAATGGTAATGTTATTGCTAATTTTACTGTATAATACTGTATATTTGGTCAGACCTACTACACAAAACATTTCTTCACAGACTTGATAGGTGTCTTACAATGTTTAGGAACTTAGTCCAGGAACATAGTCTAGGAAAACTGTCTATACATGCTGTCCACACCTGTCTTGTTCCTGCCTGACAAATGTCTGAAGTTCACAGCTACATATGGAGTTTGTTTCTCTTTACTTTTAGATTGATTTTAAATTGATCATTTCACTGCATGTAGTATGTGATCAGTCCTGCTGTACCAAACATATCTTCACAGATGAGTGACTGACTGAATAAGTTTCAGAACCTCTCTTAACACAGGAGTCCTGTTGTATTGAGGTTGCTGGTGAGGGACCAGGAGGGAAAGCATCTTGAGTATTTTGTCATTCCTCCTGTACCAAACATATTTCCACAGATGTGTGGGTATAAGAAAACATTGAGGAACCTCTCTGAACACAGAAGTCTGTTTGTATTGAGGCTTATCATGAATGTTATTAAAACACAGATGGGGAGTGGTGGCTTCAAGTTTTTTGTGAATGTTGTTCTACATCAGGGGTGTCCAGCTCTGGTCCCAGAGAGGAATGATCCGGCAGGTATTAGAAGATTTGCAGAAAACTGAGTCACCATCAATCCTACACGCAAACTTCATGCCATACCATATTTGAAGACAACAGCTTTTCATGCACAGCAAACCTTCTTTGGAAAATAAATAGAAATCATAATTTTTTTCTAGGAGGGCTAAAGATGTACGTTGGGCACAGGGAGGCGGGGCCAGGGAAGGCGGTGTGTGGATGGGCTTGGAACCCGTGATAACTGCTTGCAGTTCTAGTTCTTTTTATTATTCTTCCGCCCCAAAAACCATATGGGGAGGCTAAACCGCAAGGAATTTTGAGAAGTTCTGCAGAGGGCTTGGACAAAAGTGGTTCATGTAGAGAAATAAGGAAAATGACACATGTCAGAGACTAGGTGGCGCTATACCAGGGGGTAACACGTTTTGGCCTCTAGCTCAAAAACGGCTTGGCACAAATTTATGTGACTTATATCCCCAGATTTCTTGGATCCACCCACATTTGATAACATAGGCCACGCCCATTTCCGCCTAAAGAATTTTTTCGCTAGGGGGCGATGTATGCAAAACCTATTTTCATCTTCTTGTCCTAGGGGTTTGACCCGATTGGTCTGAAAAGTGGACCCATTATAATAGAGACCAAAACAGAAAAAGTTACTGAAAAACATTCTTAAAATGTTGCTCCGTTCCGAAGTTATGTATGTACAAACATTGTGCAAAAACTAGCTAAATACTTTAAAGACCATAACTCGATAACAACAAAACATAATTGCATGAAATTCATAAACCAAGTGGGGACCTTCATTGTCTACAAACAACACTGCATTTGGAAACTTTTTCAATCTAGGGGGCGCTATAACCATGAAATATTTATATTGCTAAAATGGCTAATCGGATATCAACGACACTCACTGCCTATGTGCACAACGTCATACTGAGCACAATCCTAGAAGATGGTTATGATTGGAAAAAGTGGGCGTGGCCTATGAGCAAAAAATATCAAAAAATGTGATTTTTCTGATATTCGTTAAAAATCATCTGTTTGTCATAGAGAGCTGAAATTTGATGGAGTAATTCCCTCAATCATACTGATCATTTGTGCTATTGCATCTCCGTTTAAATTCTGATGTCACGTGCCATCTTTTTACAAAAATATGCAAATTAGATTAACATATGTATTTTCATATCAAATTACTCTATTAATACCAGACTAGCTACACTGATTCCTGGCATCATCCTTATGCATTGTAGTCAGTATGGTTAAGATTGTGTTAATTGTTATTTTTTAGGAATATTTTTTTGGGACTCATTAAACAATAAAAATCTAAACAGTTTGTCTGAAAACCCTCGATCTGTGGATGGTATAAATCGGGAAAACCAGCTCTCCAGTAACGGGTTTAGCAGCTAAAAGTCCCCAAGGGTTATTAACCTCAGTGGGTTTGACTCCTTAAGCTGACCTAAGCTGGTGACGGGGACTATTAGTCCAGACAACTAACTGCCTTAAGTCGATATGGTCTGCCCTTTACAGCTGCGACTCTCTCACGGGTGAACAACCCCTAACCCGGACACCCTCTCAGCTACCTTATCTCATTAACAGCTGTCCCCTAAGCGTTTTCCGAGCACTTGTTCAGATCCGGAATATTTAACATCCAGGAAAGTACAGGATGTCAGGACATGTTAAGTTTGGCTAAAACCAACCTGTTAGGACCATTAAAGTTGTTAAAAATAGGCAGGAAATTACCTAGACCACTTTACTTCCCTCAATGAGGGTAGCAACCATCGAACTGTGAAAACGTGAAATAATCACTAATTATTCTTCATGAAGGTTAAATTTATTGAAGCAATTTAGCAGGGGATGAAAAGGTATAAAACGGCTTAAAATCAACAAAAGTACAATCAGGTAACAATTTATAAAACCCAGTATAAATGAAATAATCATCTGTCTTCAACTCCTTAATCTAACTGCAGGTTCCGATTCTGCAAAATAATCAAAATGGGATAACTGAAATTAAATCCTGTTAAAGTAATTCCAATAGTCAGAGAAAATCCAAAAATTCACAAATTAATCAGAATAATCTCATCATAATCCAACATCTTAACTTCTCCATTCTGTGTAAAATGTCTCACAAATCAATCCTAATTATCTCTCAGTCTACCTTTAAATGTTGAAAGTCCTTTGGAAACTCAAAGCTGATAACCTGTTAAAAATTTAGGAGAGTGGTCCAAAGTCCAGTTCCCGTGCGCTCGGGTTGTACTCTAAAATCCACTCGAATTTGTGTGCTCCAGTGCAGCTATTTTCTAGCTCCTTCGTCCTTAAGGGGCTAAGCTGCCACTGTCAGAAGCACAAGGCTAATGCTAAAAGTCCAGAAGCTAAAATCCTTTTCAGTTGAAAGTTGGCTGAGATTACGTCCAGATCTGGTGTTAAAAGTCCAACTGAAAAATAAGCCTTCTGTCCGATTCCTTCGATGTTAAGGACGCATCTTGCCTTCTTCAGATCCATAGAGACGTAATGCTATTATTACGGTTTACAGACACCTTTATCATTTTTGTTCGGGGGAGATCACAAGGTCAGGTCTGGCTCGTTTGATTGGCCCAGAACAAAGGTTCGTGTGTTAGATTTTGATGATGACCTCATGTCGTGTTGCTGCCTTGTTTTAAGATGAGGTCACCGTCAGATGAGGTAATGGTCATGCTGTTGTCTGGAGCTGCCGAAAGTTAGGGGCTCCAAGTTCCTCTTTCTCTGGCGCTGCAGAGAGCCAGGGAGTGTCCGAGTTCCTCTTTCTGCTGGCTACTTCCCTTTTTTGACGGACTCAGACTGGTTTTAGCTGTTGTTTGTTCAAATCTGACCTGGGGTCATGCTTGAGAGCTCAGTCATTCTGACTTTTCATTTTTCTTACATTTCAGACAATTGATTACATTCATCACACATCATTTATCATTATTTCAATCACATACTGCTATGATCTACTCCAGTACTCTCCTTGTACTAACTCATTCGCAGGGCGGGATTAGGAACTTAAAACCAGCTCTCCCTGTTTTTAGCAGTTTTTCTTACTCTGACATTACATACACGTTAGTAACTTTCCTCGATTAACAATCAACAGTTACATGTTTTTACTCATTCGTTATACAGTATTGTTGAACACAATGATGTATTTAGTACATTTCTGTGATTTATAACTCATTTTCTTATGCTTAATCTGCCATCAAAGTCTCTGCTGGCCTGTAGGTCAATTTGTCTACCTCTGCTGGCTTGTGGGGGGACCGGCTCCTGTAGACCTCATATTATGAGCTCCGTTGACAAGTTTTACCCCTTAAAATGTTGATTTAACACACACTAGAAAAAATCAGAGCATTGACAACACTATCCTGATCATCTCTGAATATTTTCATGATTCTTAGGTTCAATTTAAATTTTTTATGACTATTCAATTCTTAAAATGATTTTTAATTTCTTAAATATTATTCAGAGACAGTCTAAAATCGTCCACATTATAAAATACATTTTCATGGTTGTACCCAAATATTTTCAAGATTTTTGGAGAAACAACTTAGGAAATATGATTGAATTAATCTAAGCCTAAAGAAAGACTGGTTTGACTTTGGGTGGCAGATTTGGCGGTCTCTGTCTCTATCTAGTGGTGACGAACTTTAACTACACCCCCCCCCCCCCTACTTCCGGGTGGCAGATTTGGCGGTCTTTGGCTCTATCTAGTGGTGGCAGACTATAACTACACCACTTTTTCACAGCTGCACTGATAATTCATGGATACAAAATCACATGGCTCATTAATAATATGTGCAGAGATCACATTTAAGAGAACACTGGTGAAAAAAAGTGTACTTTATTGTATTTTAAATATATTTATATTTTCAACAGTGTGCTGAAAATGTACTTACAAAAATTTTACTTTTTGTAAATGTATCAAAAGCATACTAACATTATGCTTTCATGCTAACAATTTTAACACACTTTAAAACAATTGTACTATATTACACTTTATTGAAATATATTATTCAAAAATATACTTTCAGTGCATGTTATGTGTAATGTTTGTAATTATACTTAATTGAAATTTGTTGTTACACATTTTTTTTATGTTTTCAAATATGTTGTCATTTTAACATACACTGAAAGCATATTTTAAAAGTACACAATTTAATATTGGCATTGTAATATTAAATGTGAATGCATTTTAAGTTACATTTGAATCTAGTTATGAAGTTGGTAGTCACTTGTACTTTTGGACATTCTTTTGGAAATCGTTCAATAGAATTGGTAAGACACACTTAAACCCATTTATGCCATTTTTGCTGTGTGCATAAGTACACAGAAGCAATTTTACAGTTGTTGTATACTATTTAATAAGTTTGGCCAAAAAATATGATGCATCTTACAAACAAAACCACATTAAACAAAACACTAGATGTTCATTTAAGGAGTCCTGGTGCACAAAAAATGAGTGTTCTGCCGAAAATGAGTGTTTTGAAGTTGGTGCAGTGTAAAGTTTTATCATTTGAATATGGTTCAAATCAGCCGCAGCGTTATGGGTGGGACTACTGGGCTATTCATTTATAAAGTTGGGGAACAACATTACGTGATTGCAGCCGTCATACTTGCAGACACGGCAGCGAAAGCGCTTCACTTTCACCACTTCAGATTGAAATAAATAAATAGATGGAGGAAACACGCAAGAGTTGTTTCATTCTCAGAAAAACCGAACAATCAGACAAGGAAATGTTCTCTAGACTGATTGAGGTAGAATGGGCTATATGCACGGTTGCACGACTTCCTGAACTTCAGACAGCCCCTTTTCTTCCTGTCTTTCTTTATTGGACAAACTGATTATTCCAGGTGTGTCTGATCTCAATAACTGGCCAAACACACCTGGGTTAATCAGTTTGTCCCATAATGAAAGAAAGGAAGCAAAGGTGCTGTCTGAAGTTCAGGAAGTTGTGGAACCGTGCATATAGCCCATTGACCCATATGAGCACGAAGATGGTCCAGAAATATCGGATGTGATGCGCAGATCAGTAACTGCAGTAAAAGGCAGGGGCAAACCTAACCTTCCACAGCCGAACCACACACCTTCTCCAATGATCAGTTTAATATCACACAAAATATTGATAATCAGAATTTGAAAGGCATCTCTTCTGTCTCACAATGATGGTGTGTTCAGACCAAGCGCGATTTGGGCGTGAAGGGCATCAGGTTTACATGCAAAGTCAATGGCCAACGCGCGTCGGGGAGGCGTCGAAAAACCTGCGGCGCGTTTCGCATGTCAGGCGCGGCGCGTCGAAGTGCGTTTCACGCGTAGAGTTTTGAGATTTTGAGCGTTTGAAGCGGGTTGCGCGCGTCAAGGGCGTCAGACGCCGGAGTTGGAAAATCTGAACTTTGGTGTCTTGACGCGGGGCGTTGACCAATCAGAGCGAGTCATGACACAGACAGTTTTTCTGACAGGAGAGGAAACACCCAGAAAAACCAGGGGAATCTCCCCTTTATCTGAAGACAGAGGAGGATAAACTGTGATCTGTGTCCGGTCCCGGTTTCTGAACGGTGGTTTGATGACCTGCTGTCCTGATGGGATGTACTGGGCTGATAATGCTGCCCCGCATCGGGACATTGGGACGTTAAACTGGGCCGGATCATACAGAGGCTCCTCCCACGGTGCGGCGAGCGCGGCTTGGCTGGACATCTCTCGCCGTGCGTCAGGGTGTCAAGACCATAGACTGTATATAATTACTGGACGTAGCTTCCGGTCTCTTCTGAATAGAGAAATGTGAAGCCAGGTGGGCGTGTCTTACCGTCGCCATCTTGCCGTGTCACGTACGTCGTCACTCCAGGAAAATCCTAAAATGGGCACAGCGCGGCCGCGGGGCAAATGATTGACAGCTGACGTACTGTGGGCTAAACGCTAACTGAGCTAACACGAAACTAAGAGGAGCTAACAAAGATAAGCTCCCTAAGCGGCATGGTTAAGGTAAGACATGCTTAGACTTGCAATTCGCTGACTAAAAACCGCCGTTGTGCGACTCTGTAACAAACTGAGACCTTATTAAGAGCAAAGAAGGAGCTAACTAGGAGCCTCCGGTCGGCAGGCGGAGCTTCCGGTCTGCCGCATGTCAATCATAAGGATACGCCCTTAATTATGTGTAATTTGAAGAATAAATAACATCTAAACGAATGAGTTATAAAAAAATTCACCCCCCTCACAGTTGACATGAAGGTAAACGTGACCTAATAAACCTAAAATGATTTTTTGAACCAGGCTGTAAACCTGTTTATTTCTGCTGTGAAGTTGGCGTTTTTAACATGGGAGTCTATGGGGATTTGCTCGCTCTTGGAGCCAGCCCCTAGTGGATGAAGGGAGGATTACACTATTTGCAACAAGCAAGCGAGCTTCACTGTTCTGAGGCGGAGTTTGCCCCTTGGTCAAGACGCTGGAAATCAAGCTTCTGACTTTTTAGTGACCAAGCGTCCAACTTTGGGCGTCAGGCGTGATTTGGACGCCCAAATCGCGCCTGGTCTGAACACACTGTAAAGTAATTCAATGGTAAAATTCTCATGAACGGTTTAACAACAGCACTTAACATGAATGGCCGTTATTGTAGGTAAAGGGGCGGAGTCTTTGAATATTTCCCATCATACCTCGTGTCTTTCGTTTTCCCTTCTGGATTGTTCTATAAACACCAAACTTGCTACAGCGAATCTCAAGATAGTCCATATGAATCCCAAGCATTTTGGTAAAGGTTCCCTAAAGACTCTGACTGAATCAGGTTGTCGGGCGGCTGTAGCTCAGGTGGAAGAGCAGTCGTCTCTCAACCGGAGGGTTGTGGGATCGACTCCAGGCTTCCCCAGACCACATGCCAAAGTGTCCTTGGGCAAGACACTGAACCCCAAGTTGCCTCCCGGTGTGCCCATCGGGGTATGAATGTGTGTGTGACTGGGTGTGGGACTGGGTGAATGTGATATGTAGTGTAAAGCGCTTTGAGCGGTTAGTATGACTGGAAAAGAGCTGTATAAGTACAGTCCATTTGTGTGTATCTGGATGCAAATCAAGTCATTTCAGCTTTTCATATGCTGCTTGTTTAAACACTCATGTCTGACGTTCACACCAACATTTGCAATGTGTTTGTCTTCATTTTTCATGGTTATTGATCATTTTACTGCATGAAGTATTTCCGCAGTCCTGCTGTCCCCAACATATATTCACAAATGGATGACTGGCTGAATAAGTTTAGTAACCTCTATTAACACAGAAGACCTGTTGTAATTATGTTGCTGGTGAGAGCAAAGGACAGAGGATCTGGAGTGATTTGTCATTCCTGCTGGACCAAGCATATCTTCACAGATGTGTGTTTGTCTGAGAACATTGAGGAATGTCTCTTAACACAGAAGTCTGTTTGTATTGATGCTTAAGGTGAATGTTAGAGAAACAGGATCTGGAAAGGTGCCTAAAAGTTTTCTGTAAATGTCTACACTGTTGGTGTCCACCTCCGGTCTTTGAAGGCCACAATCCTGCAGGTATTTCAGGTCATCCTAAAATCAGTCACGATCAATCCTACACAGAACTCTCATCCTATACCCAGTAGTTGAGTTGTAAAAAAGTGTCACAGCAGATGGAAAAACTCATTTGAGATTCTGATTAATCTACCTTGAACTTAAGAATCTTAGCTTACATATTCACTTTTTTTATTGCCTGATGAGTCCTAATTGGGGAAAACAATATAACCACATGAAGCAGAGGAAGATGGGATTTTTAAACTGGAGGAGAACAAATGATTTCAACTCAATCAGTTATTTTTGAGTAATTTTGGGCTGAAAATGGCAAGCAATTTGTAATCATCTCTGAGACAAATGATTGGACAACAAAGTCACAAGAGAACTCTTAAGCTAAATCATTTATTAACAATAAACATTGTCAAACAAAGACCTGATCAATTCTAGCCATGCTTGATGGAACTGGTATTTGTCTAAAATGCCAGTTACCCACTAAAACTTCATGCCTTATGCAAAATATATTCCATTTAACAGCTTCTGTTTTTAAAATCTTAGTTTTTAGCTTTTCTCGGCTAGATAATGTGATTGGGGAAAGAAAGTTGCTGCTTTGCAGGAGAAACCCTAGGCTGCTTCCAAACCACTTTCACTTCTTATTTTAGACACTAGCTACCCCATCGAGGTGGAATTTTTAAGATCAGACGAGTACAAGTTGAAAATCCCAGTTTAAGCTTTTCTTGCGGAGATATTTCAACTGAGGAAAGTAAGCTACTGTTTCAAAGAGAGACCACATGCTGCTTTTTAACCACTTGATCATGAAACAGCTATATGAGTATTTGTTATATTTCAAGGATTTACTGTAAAAAGGGAGTACTGTAAAAACTCGATAACTGCCTATACCATTACTGAGGACAACAGGTTGACTACAGGTTGTCATCTATATTCCAAGAAGGCTATAAATCACAGTCTATGTTGAACAAAGGGAGGTGGGACCAGGTGAGGCGGGGCCAGGTAAGGCGGGGCCAGTGAAGGCGGTGCATGGGTGGGCTCGGAACCCGTGATAACTGCTTGCAGTTCTAGTTCTTTTTTATTATTCTTCCGCCTCTAAAGTCATATGGGGAGCCTAAACCGCAAGGAATTTTAAGAAGTTAAGCGGAGGGCTTGGACACCTCCTGTTCAGCTTGAGAAATAGGAAAAATTACACATGTCAGACACTAGGTGGCGCTATACCAGGGTGTAATACATTTTGGCCTCTAGCTCGAAAATGGCTTGCCACAAATTTATGCAACTTATATCCCCAGATTCCTTGGATCCTCCCGCATCTGATGACATAGGCCACGCCCATTTCCGCCTATAAAATTTTTTCGCTAGAGGGCGATATATGCAAAACCTATTTTCGTCTTCTTGTCTTAGGGGTTTGACCCAATTGGTCTGAAAAGTGGACTCATGGTAATAGAGACCAAGACAAAATAAGCTACTGAAAAACATTTTTAAAATGTTGCTCCGTTCCGAAGTTATGCACATACAAATATTATGCAATGCGGTGGAACAGGAGATTCTCATCATGATGAGGTGGAACAGAAGATTCTCATCGTTATGCATCGGCACGGGAGATTTTCATCGCGACGAGGTGGAATGAGAGATTCTCATCATGATGAGGTGGAACAGAAGATTCTCATCATGATGCATCGGAACGGGAGATTTTCATCGCGATGAGGTGGAATGAGAGATTCTCATCATTATGAGGTGGAACAGAAGATTCTCATCATGATGCATCGGCACAGGAGATTTTCATCGCGACGAGGTGGAATGAGAGATTCTCATCATGATGAGGTGGAACAGAAGATTCTCATCATGATGCGTTGGAACGGGAGTTTTCATCGCGACGAGGTGGAATGAGAGATTAACTTCGCGGACTTGTGCCACTGTCTCTCGCTTACGCACATTCTTCACAACCCTGATGCACATACATCTACTGCACTGCTGCTCCTTCAATCTCCTTCTACCAGGAATCGGTGGGGGATGGCGGGATGCGCCTCATGGCTGCGTCTCCTCCCTCACTGGGCTCTGGACCCCTCCTCTTACCCACCATATGTTTCATGAGGTTGTGACTGTCTGCATATGTGCTTAATTGTACTGAGGTGTGTTTTTTTAACCCATTATCACGTCCTCTGCAGAGGGCAGGACAGTGGTTTCTTTTTTTGCCCCCTCTCCCCACCTGTCCCAATATTATTTTTCACTATGTATCTGCAAACATGGGAGCGCACGCACATGCTGCTTCCTCAAGACCTCTCGGTTCCAGCATGTTATGTTTTGTCTGTTGTCTGATCTTGGACGGGTTGTACTTGGAAGTTGTACTGGGACGCTGGTTACAATGACAATAAATGCATTCTGATTATGATTGTCATCATGGATCTGCAGCAACTGTGATGCTGTCGTGTCAATACAGAGTAAAATCTCTCAGGAGTGTTTTCACCTTGAATTATAAGGTGGTTCAACTCGGTACTAGTTAGCTGGACATGATAAAGTGATTGAGTAATTTCACAATTGTAAAAAGTAGATGTACCTGAAGAATATGGATGTTTGTTCAGTGTTTTAACTATTTGTCACTTGGGATTGAAGCTTTACTTTCTCTCATATTTTACACTCTGAACTGCCAAGCAAAGCTGGTGTTATAACATCTGTAAAAAGAAATAAAACAAGAATAGAAAGGAGACAATGACTTTTTAGTTTTAATCTGAAATGTGACTTTACAGGGAAACCAAATGTTTGTGGATATAAAAAAAAGTTTGATAACAAAAACGTTCACACAAAATGTGTGGTATATGTCTTTTTGCAACATTCATCCTGGACTCCGGCTGAATCTGACAGAGGCACCTCTCTCCTTAATAAATAGTTTCATTTACAGAATGCATCATTTCTTATAAATACAAAGGCGAATAAACATTTTTAAAGCAATTTTAAATGTGTTGATTCAGCTACAAAAACAAAAAAACAGGCAAGCAAATAAGTCAAGCATAGATGTGAAAATGAAACGTTGGCAAAGTCAGAAATTGGCACAAAATGATGAAGATACAAACACAGTGAAACGTTAAATTATAGGCACTAGTTGAAGACACCCACCACAGCAAATACCAGAACATCGTCCCTGACGCTGGGACGCCTTTTCATTCGTGTTAGTAGCACAAGAGGTGAAAACCAGTTAAACTAGTCGTCTGAAGCAAGACAATTTCCAACTTTCCTTATTATTATTATCATATTTCATGGCATGACTGGTTCACACGAACACGCTGTTATGGGGATTTAATGGACGCATCACGGTTTCGTCGTCTGAATCTGACTTGATGTCAATCCGTTCTTAAACCACTATGAAAACGTCGATCTTAAAATGGTGTTGAGGTCAGAGGGGCGACTTTTCTCACCAGTCCTGATTGGACACTGGGGAGGAGGGAAAAAAAAAGCTTTGGAGAGTTAGCTTGAAGTTGAGGTTTAAAACCGACATTTTAAACAAGTGAAAATTTAAAAGAAAATACTGATATGGATGTTTGGACATATGCTTCTTAAATAATTTGAATAAATAATTTCCAAAGCAAACTTGTGCATACATTCTGGCTGATTTTACAAGAGGAAAGTTTTTTTTTTGTTTTCATACCCACACAGAGGTGCTTGCACTGCTGCAAGACAGAAACAACTCTACACATCACAGGACCGTTCACCTGCACGGCATCATCATAGAGATCGCTCACAGACGTCTGTTAACACAGAGTGTAACCACAGAAACGTGGAAACATTTCAACCTGAGGGAGCCGACAGAAGACCGGGGAGGGGGGATGACCAAAGTCAAAACAAGGCATATGATGTGTCCTCTGTTGGCGGCGCTGGAGTCCATCTGGTTTCTTTGGCATTTTCTGGGTCGTGTGCGCTCCATGCCTGATCCCTCCAGAGCCAGTCCCTCAGAGAATCACACGGGGGCGTCTTGGACACAACGTGGACTCTGTCCTCTTTTTTAAATTCTGGATTGTATATGGGGGTTTGGGGGATTTCATTAGTCTCTTTGCTGTAAGGTTGCCGAGTACATAAAGTGCCATGTTGTACTGTTGCCTCCTTGTGTGCGGCTGGAGCGCCCCCCGCTGGCGGCCTCAGTAGCAGCCTTCCCTCCAGTTGTCGCCGCTGTAGGTCCGTGGAGCAGGAAGAGATCTGGAGGACAGAGAACAGGTTCAGCCTTTCGTGTCAGAGACACCATCACAGATGCTGGAGATGCTGGTACCTTCGCACCGGCTGGGCCAGCTTGCTGCGGGGCAGAGGGATGCCTCCTCCTGCAGGAGCGCTGGGTCGGGGCAGGCCGCTGCGTGGGGGGGCCAGGGAGCGAGTGGGAGTGGAGGTGGCGGAATTGGGGGTGGATGTGGCCTTCACCGGCTGCCTCAGAGCCAGCGGGGATGGCGTGGCGGGCGTGCGCAGCTTACTGGGAGAGGGGACTGAAGACAGAGACACGGTCAGGTGGACATCCGTTAGCGAGACTTCAGCAGTGACGGGATGGAGCACGATGACGGGAGCTTGCACAGGTATGACGCCGGTACAGACATACAAACAGCTGCCTGCTATGAAACACGGTGGCAAGTCCAATCTGATCTAAATGAAACATGTTACACTTAAACGACTAAATGAACTCACAGGAGGGGATGTCACGGTTCCTTAAATATTACCATTAATGTGAATTTAACACCACGATTCATTGAAAGACTGAATATCAGCAGATCAGCACAACGTGGAATGCAACAAAATTCTATCATTTTTTTCTGTTGTGTTGCTTTGGTTTTGTTAGTTGAGGTGGAGGCGTGGTGGAGCGGGACGGTGCGGCAGACGAGGGGTTAATCCCTCCTAACAGACAGATACCTTGTCCATGTCAGACCTTTGGGTTATATAAAAGTAACGAGGCCCAGGTACCGCTGGAGGACGGCTCTCCAGCCTGTAACAGGGTCATAAAAAGTCTAAAATTCCTAATGAATTCCTAAGGTCTTAAATTTGATCTACACAGGTCTTATTTATTTTTATTCATTCCCGAGGAGCACTGGCCACATAGAATATGCTGGATAAAATATTGCAATCAGAAGTTGATGCTGTCCGTCTTTCTGAAACGTTCGGATAGTCATCCTCAAAATTATTCGCACCCTCCGATTAAAGAAAATTCTGAATTCACAGCAGTATTTCAAATACAAGAAACTAAAGAAACTAATAAAAACAAACATTTACAAAATTATAATTTAGTGAAATAAAATATTGATTTTGAAATTTGGTCTGAATTTTTTTTTTTTTTAAACAAACAAACAAACAAACAAACTGTTCCAGACACATCAGAGCATCTTTCCCATGAACATGGACCAACATACCTGTCAGCAGGTGCAGACGTCTGATTGGATGATACAGAAAACACCTGATTGCAGCGATTGAATCAAAGTGTTGCTAAACAACATTTTAGCTCTTGAGCCCCATCATGCTCATTTTATTTTTTGTGTGTTTGTTTTTAATATTTCTTTCGAACCTCAATTCAAAACAAATGTCATGATTTTCATAGAAGTTTTATTTATTATTAATTTTGTCAATTTCATCTTATTTCACTAACAGATTTTTTTTTCTCTCTTTATTTGGAGGGTATGAATCATTTGGAGGACGACTTTACTAGCAGCGATATTTTCAATTTATTTTTATAACTGAAATACAGCTAAATGCATTTTTTAATGCGAGTTAATATCAATTATAACTATTATTTGATTCAGTCGTCCACTAAAATCCATTTTTGTAAACTTTTACTTTGTGAGGGCAATTACTATAACGCAATTAATCAAGATTGATTAATTACAAACCCTCTTATTAATTAGATTGTTTTTTAATAAAGTCCCACCCCTATTTTGAATTTCTGGGATTATTTAAATGTTTCTGGTAATCCACCGTGTTGGTCTTAAATTTGATTCATAAAGGTCTTAAACTTAACTTGCTGAAACCTGCAAGAACCCTGTTTGACCTCAAATCAAAAATCACCATTAATTAAACATGTTGCCTCAATTACAATTAATTGGCAATTATTTCAGTATTGTTTCGGTTTTAGTCCTCACAGCTTGATGAAAGTATTTGTTGCAGATATTTTTATAATGAGAGAGCTGCAGATTGATTTTAAAATAAGTGAAAGGAAGCTCATCCCCTCAAATAAAAGAAGGAAAAAAAACAGCCGTCAGGGAAATAAGATGAAACTGACAAAAGTATCACAAAACAGTATGACAAAAAATATCACAATATTATTTTTTTTAAAAAAGGAAATATTAAAATAACGTTATCACATATGATATTAGAGTCACAGCCAGAGTAAAATCTTACATAAGAAAATAAAGCCTCTGCAAATACTATTTAGATTTGAGTTGCTTTTCTAGTTTGGTTCGTTATTATAATAAACGCCGATCTTTGATCGTTTAAAGCTGATTCTCACTGACCTGCTAGGATCTGCCACTTGTTCTCTGGCTTTTAACACCGCGCAAATTGTGTGGTCCTTTGTCTTTATTTATTTTTTAATCTGATTTATTTGATTTTATTTTCTAAGTGTATTTCATTTCATATTTTTTAAACTTGTTCTTCTATTTTAATAAGAGCTGGTGGCGCTATACAGAGCAACACTTGTTTTTCTCATCCTATTTTATTTTTATTGCAAAGTGTTTTTATTTGCAGAATGTGGAGACATAATCTGACATAAATGTGCTTTAGAAATGAAGTGAATTGGATTGTTCACTTGAACTTTTGGGCTCCACGGTGACACACAGGTCACATGATGTCATAATATTACATTCTCTACACGTCAAAACATATACCAGTATTATAGCGACATGATACATCTTATACCTCCAACTGAACAGATGAGAAACATTTAAATGCATGCTTGACAGGTAGTTTAGGGCTGCCCGATTGTGGGAAAAAAAATCATTATCAGGATTATTTTGGCAATTTTAAAATAATGTTTATTAAAACAATTATTTTCTAGTTACACAAGCATTAATTTAGCATTTCTTTCTAAGTTTTCTAGCACTGATAATAAATACAGGCTACAAATATGTACCTTACAGCTATATCAAAATATATCCAAAATAAACGATGTATCCAGCTGTTCTGCAATTTCTCTATATTTGAGAAAAAAAAAAAACTTCTTTATATACACACACACACATTATACATATTAAATATATATATATATATATATATATATATATATATATATATATAACACCAAAATAAACTTTGTTGAGCTTTAGTGCAATGCTGGCACATTTCAAATCTAAGATTTTGTTAATGACACCCAGCAAACTGCCTGGAATAACCTCAGAATTACTTTGCCAAGAAAAATGGCAAAAAAAAAAAAAAAAAAAAGTTTCAACTCAATTATATGAGTTTGATTAAATTTGGATTAATTGCACAGCCCTAGTTTCACTGTTTCAAAATAACCGCCTCAGTGTGAGGTCGATGGCTTTTAGTGGTCGTATGTCAGAAATGAGATTAAATATCAGATATCTGGTTCCCGCTGCTCCAGTCTTAAAACCATTTTTATAATGCAGTTTCCAGGAAGAAGCTCAGAGGTCCTGCAGCTTTACATCTGTTTTCTATGAGACAGATGTTTCATTTATCACTTACAAAGCAGAGGGGTCTAGCTGGAGCGAGACCTCTTGGCTAATTTGCTCAGTTTTCTGTAAAATTAACAATATTGTAGTTATAATAATAATAATAGTCTGGAAATCTACCATGAAACCTACAATCGTGACATCCCTCCTCACAGGCATGAAGGCATGAAGAAATGGACAGAAAAGCTGAATGACGGCTGTCTACGAAGACTCTACGATGAAAATGAGGCGAGTCACACATGGAGCAGAAACACGGCAACATCAGCAGCACGAAACCACGACGACCACGGCGCAGAATCACAGTCACAACAGCGACGGGCTGAAGCCGCCAGCCGATACTCACTGAAGTCACCTTCTTCCCCAAAGCAACAGGAGAGCGGGACTAGACAGAGACGAAGACAACAGAGACAGGCCTTAATGTGGAGCAGGGAGGAAGGAGCCGAGGACGAGGAAGGAGCCGGGGACGAGGACGGAGCCGGGGACGAGGACGGAGCCGAGGACGAGGAAGGAGCCGAGGACGAGGACGGGCGGCGTCTCCGGCTGCCCGTCGGGTTCAGAGGAAACAAACCGGAGCGACGAGCCCACGTTGTGTGCTATCAGCATGTGTACGATCACCTGTCCGGCATGTCGAGCCAGCAGGTCGGTGACATCACTAACGGACATGAAGACTCTGGAGGACGTTTTAATGCAGTTTTATGAATTAAGAAGATCTTTTTTCTTCATGTTTTTCTGACTTCATGAGTTTAGCTGCCATGCGCTCACCTCCAGGAAGTAAAGACGGGATGGTCCTTTAACTACTGGACTCCCTTTTCCAGTAGACCAGGGGCCTCATGTACAAAGGGTTCGTACGCACAAAAACATGGCGTACGATAATTTCCACGGTAAAGTTGAGATGTATCAAGAATGGAGTGACCGTGGAAATGTGCGGTGCTTCACGTCAACTTCATGGCTGCGTACGAACGTTTCTACAGCTGTGGAGACTTTGGCGACACTTGGAGACGACGCTGGGAAACTGTTATAAGAAATAAATGTGAAAACAACCATCCCCAGACTGAGTGATGTGGTCAGACACATGAACAAACAGCCTCATAAACAATTAACACCTGCGTCTGCAATTATGTGTGGATATAAAAGCGCAAAGTGGAGCAAAAATAGGCTCCTTTAGCAGCTGTTTTAGATGGAAGAAAACGTTCGAAATGGTGGATATAGAGAAGTGTTTTTAGAGGTCGAGAAGATTTACTGATTTCATGATAACTGGCTGGTCAGACGCTTTAAGTTCCCAGAGACATCTCTGTGCACAGAGCTGAAGCCAGGCTGGGGGGGGGGCAAACACCCAGCTGTGCCTCGCGCTCCGGGAATAAATTATTATATTGGTTTGTTTATTATGCATTATTGTGAATTATAGATGATTGTTAATATTATCCGCACAGCAGGGGGAGGGGGGGGACTCGGCCGGTATGGCGATTGAACAGTAGCAGGTCGGTTACATCTACATCCGGGATTAGGAAACCCCGAGGCTGTGCGCAGGTGATGCAGGAGGAATTCCCGTGCTGCGTCTTATGGTATGTTGTGTGTAATAATAGTATTTTCCGTGACATGGCTGTGAGGGGCGATTATAAACACACGTTCAAATTTATTTATTTCCTTTAGAAAACGAGTCCCCGCGTGAACTCCACCACCTCTGACGAAATGCGTACGCAGCGTCCTTGCTATCCAACGAGTTGGCCACTTGTTTTGGCTTGTGTGCGCGGCTCTGACCCCACATCTTTGCCGCGACACACACTGTTTGCTTTTCTGTTGGGTGTGTTGCCGGACAAAAGCGTGTTAAAGTTCACATTTTTGCGCTTTATACTTAAACAGCTGCCTAAGTTCGTTCTCGTGAATTTTTTTTCATTTTCATTCACTGTCATGCTCATATTTTGCCTTTCTGATGGTGCAGAGAGGAGAATCTCCGCTGCAGATCTCATTTAAATGTCATTTGCGTATTGATGTTGGGGGTGTGGACAGGGAGGTGTCAGGTACTCCAACATGTGTGCTCAATTCCACGTTGATTGGGATATACAAAGGAAAAGTACTTGGATCCATGCGTGCGCACAGTTTCATACATCTGAAAACTTTTGTGCGTAGGACGTTTTCAGGATTTCATCGTACGCCGGGTTTCAGTAGGAAATCCACGCAACTCTTTGCACATGAGGCCCCAGGGCTCTCCATCACCAGTCCTGCACATTTCCCCAACTTCAACACACCTCACTCACCTCACGGATCTGAAAGAGGCCTGAGCAGAAGTGGATGAAGCCTGTGGCAGCAGGAAACATGTAAAAATCCTGCAGGAGGAAATGAGCCAGGCTCCAGTGGGAGGACCGCGGCCTCCAACCTCTGACACGTTTCATCATGTCATTCATACGCAGCATCGCCTCTCAGAGCATAGCATGAACTCTTCCTCACTCCCACTCAGGGAGGGGTATCATTGCTGATTCCTGAGTAAATCAGATTTCTATAACAATAAAAAATTATACGTTTACACGTACGTCTGAGATACGATATTCCACAAATATTTGTCTGCTTTTACAACCCCGTTATCAGACTTATGGTGGAGTTCATGCATATCTGCTGACATCACTTCCTGTTATGGCCAAAACATTCATGTTTTTGGGGCACATGTGAGACATAATCTGCAAAATAGTTTGCAGATGAATGAAAAGATTTTACAGGTTTATCTCAGCGACAGAAGCTAATTTGGGACAGAAGCGACACAGACGACCTTCCAGTTGTACGAATTTTAAGCTCTACACGCATCAGCAAGTCACGCAAGAGCAGCATCACTGCTGCCGTCGGGAAAAGGAAAGGTGTAAAAAATAATAAAAATCCTTTTGAGTTTATCAATCAGTACTGGTATAATTATATCTAAATAAATTCAAAGTGATTGCTTTTTTTTTTTTTTAGCTCAGCTCTACTCTTACTCTTGTATAAAGTACTTAAACGCTATACTTCTATACAGTAAAAATGAAAATGAAAGTTCTGATACTGCAGACCTGAAGCTGCCGTTTCTATTGTATAATTTGGAAGTATTTTGTAAAATCAGATAAAAAAAAGAGATATTATTTTTGTCATTAAATTATTATTATTATTATAAAATATCAAGCGGGAAGGAGATCGTACCTCCTGGAATTTGCAATGTTGCAAACACAAATATTCACAACAGTTCAACCAGAGACAAATTATTCAAGCAACAAACTATGTTTTCCTGGTAATGTGAGAAATTTGGGACCACTACATTTTTATTGTACATATTCCATCCTTTTGTATTTGTTTTGATAGTTAAAATTGCAGCGTTACAGCTTCCGTGAGGGACTGAAACACTGTCACATCTTGGCTCTGAAGAAAATTGGTGTGGTCCTTTTGTTTCCACACAACTACAACTACCAACTTTAATGTATCACATACAGTCGTCCTCAAAATTATTCATGCCCTCCAATTAAAGAAAAGACTAATAGAGATGGTAATCACAACAGTAATTCAAATAACAGAAAACTAAAAAAAAAGAAGAAAAAACATAATAAAGACTTTAAAAAATTATAATTTAGTGGAAGAAAATATTGCTTTTGAATTGTGGTTGAAAATGATCATTAAAAAAAAAAAAACCCAAAAAACTAAACTGTCTCAGACGCATCAGAGCATCTTTCTCATGAACATGGACCAACATACCTGTCAGCAGGTGCAGACGTCTGATTGGACGTTACAGAAACACCTGATTGCAGTGATTGAATCAAAGTGTTGCTCAACAACATTTTAGCTTCGGAGCCCATCATGCTTGTTTACTTGTTTAGTTTTTGTGTGTTTGTTTATAATATTTCTGTTGAACCACAATTCAAAATCAATGTCATAATTTTCATAGAATTTTTATTTATTATCACCTTTGTCAGTTTCAACTTATTTCACTAACAGCTGATTTTTTTTTTTTTAAATTGTAGGGTATGAATAATTTTGAGGACGACTGCAGCTGCCTTCAAACTAACAACTTACATAGAATCTCACTCTGTCATGGTGTGAACTGATGTCACGGACCAGTCAGTGGTAATAAAACACTATAACGCAGCCTGCCTGCCCTTTTCCCTTCATTCTGTCTTATCTGGGAAGTACTGGGAGTTATGGGACCTGGAAGGTGTAACCTGCATTCAAAAACTCTTGGTGTAAAAAGACAAAATGACAGAATGATGCTGTGAAACAGGAAAATAATGACACGGTGAAACAGTGTCAGATTATATCAGTATGAACAATAACAGAGATGTGAGCTAAGAAGTCAATGCTACATGATAACCAGGAAAAATAAACATGCTAGTGATGACAAACCCATGCTGTAACGGTGCTAATTTAACAAATGTCTATGTTGGTCTGAAGGCCGTTCTAGAGAAAATGAGGAGAACCTGTCCAGTACTGTTCTTTTGTCCTCCTGAAACAACCTCCTCCTCCTAATCTGGTGATGGTTTAACCCTTGGAGCTTGTGTGGGAGTTATGAGATCACACTTATCTCTGTCAACAACCATCCTCCTCATCCTGCTTCGTTCCTTAAAGGTAGAATCCAAAGTGTTTCCCGTGTCTGTTTGTAAACACTATTTAAACTGAGCCCGTTTAAACCTCACAAAACAACAACGTGGTTTCCACCTGTGACCTCACAGCCTGGGAACGAGACGTTAACGCACTTACAGTCGTCCTCAACATTATTCACCCTCCAATTACAGAAGAGGCTAAATTCACAACAGTAATTCAAATAACAGGAAACTGAGGAAACTAAAAATAAATAAAAATGACAAAATTATAATTTGGTGAAATAAAATATTACTTCTGAATTGACTGACACCATCCAGAATGTGTCTGGGACAGTTTTGTTTGTTTAATTTCTCAAAATTATTATTTTCAACCACAATTCAGAAGTAATATTTTATTTCACTAAATTATAATTTTGTCAATTTTAACTGATTTCACAGAGAGCTGATTTTTTTCCATCTGTAATTTGAGGGTAAGAACAATTTTGAGGACTGCAGCTGCTTCCGTCTCAGCTCGTCAACACTCGAGCAAACGTGCAGCTGACTGGAGTGCGTCATGTGCACATGTCTGAGTGTGAGATCGCCCTCACGGCCTCCAGCTGGTAGCACGTTACCTCTCAGGGCAGTCGGGCTTTGGAGGAGCTGTTTGGGTTTCGGGGACGAACGGGAAGGGGTGGAGTATCTCGGGAGACGAGCTGCTGCTGGAAGACAGGGACATGTCAGTATGGGAGTCCTTTATGACTTCATTTTGTCTGAGTCAGCTTTACTGGAGGATGACGGGGCTGTTGAGGGAAATTCAAGCCTGAGATGCAGGTTGAGGCCACTAGGGGGCTCAAGACACAAACATCCCAAAGAAGGAGCAGAGAGCCGGTGCCGCTGTGAGGTTTAACAACCGGTCTGTGCACGGATAGAAGAGATGAGGCTGGTTTGGGTTACACATGCTTTACAGTGAAGAGACAGAAGAGGCAGAAATCAAGGTGCCCCGCATGCCAAGGCTCAGAGATCACCGGAGTGGAAACAAGAAATCCCCCAAAACTCTGGAAAACAGAATCTATAATCTAATATATGAGGCCAAAAGCTCGCTGTCCTCAGAGATCGGATAAATGCAGTCGCAACACATTTACACAGCAGAAAGCTGCACTTTGACCACGCTGCTATCTGCCTCCCGTAGGACAGAGGGATTAGAGTTACAGGATTACGGACACCACTACCTTCCTCTCACATTACAGGATTACATCAAGTGGATCGTCTTAAAGCTCTACAAGAACATAAAACTGTTAACGCTGAGATGTAAATGTTAGTGTCAGAGACTGTTCTCAGTCATGCGTTTCACTCTGCAGGAAGAGGAAATTTCCTTTAGGTGAAAGTTACACCGAGGCAATAAAAGAAGGGATGTGTGTGAATGAGATACGAGAATGAAACAAAGAGGATCCCTGAAGAACAAAGCAGCGGAGGTGCAGCCAGGAGGAGGAAAACGACCCCCGTTCACACAGCCAGCAAAACGAGCGACGATGTCGTCAGACACTGCACCGCTGAGGCGGCTTTCTGAACGCTGCAGTCAGGTTGACCCGCGTGCCGCCGCCGTCTGTGGCGATACTCACTCGCAGACTGGCTCTGATGCCGGGGGGAGCCACCGTTTGGCACTTGCAGGTTGGACTCGCAGCTGCGGCTGCTCTTCACAGGCTCCGGCGCCTGAGCTGCAGCCGCCGCCGCCGAGCGTGTGAGGTTGGGAAGACTACGCCGCAGCTTTTCTACAACAGCAGCACAGGAGGGAGTTAGCTCATCCTGGACAAGCGGACTGAAAACCTTTAAATGTTGCCGCTTACCTTCGTTTTTCACCACGCTGGTCTGCAGGTCGTGGCCGTGGCCCTGCAGCGAGTGGCGAGGCTGCTGCAGGCGGCTGATGATGGGCTGCGGCGAGCCGCGGCTGTGGCTGTACTCCATGGAGCGGGCTGGGGAGCGCGAGCGGGGGGAGTTCCTGGGGGAGGCGCGGGGGGAGTGGCGAGGAGAGGGGCTGAAGCGGCTGGATGGCAAGGCGAAGGATAGGTGCACCGCCTCCTCCTCGTCCTCCAGACTGTGCGCGTCCAAGTCCTGGTCGCTGAGGGTGCTGCGACGCAGCGAGTGGCAGGACGAGCCGGAGCTCCGCCTGGACGCCGTGGCGGCGTACTCCTGCCTCAGACCTGTGCGACACAAACACGGTCTGATAAACGACAGCAATCACAGACCACCGCTGCAGCTGGAACGGGTCCGGGTGCTTACTTTCTTCCTGCATGCGCGCCATTATCTGGACGTCCGTGACATCGTTGAGTTTGTAGGTAGTTGAAGAGCCCACAGAGTCTTCGTCCATCTCCGACGTGCTGAGCTCGCTGTCCACGGACGACTGCGGACTAACAGCTGGAGGGTTCCTGTCCGCTGCTGCGTTTCGCTGGTGTACTGGTGGAGTAAGCAGCAGGCAACATCTCAGTCTCCAATAACCACACATCTTATAGATGCTTTCCCAGGAAAAACCAGGGGGCAAAAAGCCTGTTTGTACTGCAGTCTACGCCAAACATACTCATATCATTCACAGAAACGTAAAGTAACCGGACAAAACAGGCAGAGATCGTTGTGTTTTCAATTATATTGCACAAATCTGTATTTTGATGACTAATGAAAAAATTCAGACTCAGCGTTGCCATTTGCGTTTCTATTACCGTTATACTGACCTCACCGGAGTCATTACCGGAAATGGCATTTTTATTGTTAAAACATCAATATTATTAGTGTTGGACCCAAGCGGCAACCTCCGGTGGCCAACTATGAGGCTACCCGGAAGAAGCCATTTTTTGTAGTTCTCCCTTCATCTGCAAGGGGCTGCAAAACACAGCAAATCCCCACAGACTCTCACGTTAAAAAACACCAACTTCACAGCAAAAATAAACATGTTTACAGCAACAATAAACATGTTTACAGCAGAAATAAACATGTTTACAGCAAAAATAAACATGTTTACAGCAAAAATAAACATGTTTACAGCAGAAATAAACATGTTTACAGCAGAAATAAACATGTTCACAGCAAAAATAAACATGTTTACAGCAACAATAAACATGTTTACAGCAGAAATAAACATGTTTACAGCAAAAATAAACATGTTTACAGCAGAAATAAACATGTTTACAGCAACAATAAACATGTTTACAGCAGAAATAAACATGTTCACAGCAACAATAAACATGTTTACAGCAACAATAAACATGTTTACAGCAACAATAAACCTGTTCACAGCAGAAATAAACATGTTTACAGCAACAATAAACATGTTCACAGCAGAAATAAACATGTTCACAGCAGAAATAAACATGTTTACAGCAAAAATAAACATGTTTACAGCAAAAATAAACATGTTTACAGCAAAAATAAGCATGTTTACAGCAGAAATAAACATGTTTACAGCAGGAATAAACATGTTTACAGCAACAATAAGCATGTTTACAGCAGAAATAAGCATGTTTACAGCAGAAATAAGCATGTTTACAGCAGGAATAAGCATGTTTACAGCAGAAATAAACATGTTTACAGCAGGAATAAACATGTTTACAGCCTGGTTCAAAAAATCATTTTAGGTTTAACAGGTCAAGTTTACCTTCATGTCAACTGTGAGGGGGTGGATTTTTTTTATAACTCACCCGTTTAGATGTTATTTAATCTTGAAATTACACATAATTAAGGGCGTGTCCTTTTGATTGACATGCGGCAGACCGGAAGTCCGGCCTGCCGACCGGTGGCTAACAGTTAGCTCCTTGATAGCTCTAATTAAGGTCTCAGTTTGTAGCAGAGTAGCAAAACGGCGGTTTTTAGTCAGATAATAGCAAGTCTAAGCGTGTCTTACATTTACCTGCCGCTTAGGGGGCTAATCTTCGTAAGCTCCTGTTAAGTTTCGAGTTAGTGCGGTTAGCATTTAGCCCAGAGTACGCCAGCTGTCAATCAATTGCCACGCAACTCAGAGCGGCCTTGCCTGTGCCCATTTTAGTATTTTCCAGAAGTGACGACACACGTGACACGGCAAGATGGCGACGGTGGGACACGCCCACCTGGGTTCACTTTTAGCTCTCCAGAAACCGACGGGTGACGTAGCGGAAGGTTCGTCCCTCTCTGCTAACGGTCTATTGTTGGACCTCATTTGAAATTTGCCTGAAAAACTTTGTTTAGATTATTTCTTCAAACTAAAATGAGCCATACCAGTCTGCTGTCCACAGCAGATTTAAGCTTGGCTTGGGTGTCGTCTTCACCACCTCCACACAGGAGCAGACTTTCACTAGTATATTTTTTTATAATATCGGTTTCATTTTTTTTTTGTTTTTAATACATATATATATATATATATATATATATATATATGGGCTGGGAGAGAGGGGAGCTGTGGGGTGTGTGCCCGCCTCCGCGATAATAGCTGGGGATGGGCTCAGAACCGGGGATGAATGGGAGGAGGGGGAGAGAAAGAATGTGATGAAATATATATATATAATAATACCAACACACACACATATACATTAGTGCTAGTATATTGAGTATTATTTAGTATTTTTCATTATACCAGGTGATGACAACATTATCACTACGTTTGGAAAGGAGTTGATTCGAGCTGTTAGTGACTCACCTGCTTGCTGTTGGTGAGTCTCGCTGCTTGTGCAACGTTATGCTTTATTGTGTTGTAAAACACACGTCTTCTCATAGTTCAATAATGCTTGTCCTGTGTTTCCTTGCCCCCTGGTTGCCTGTGCAAGTTATCTATGACGTTGCTCAGGAACCCATCTATAAAGACTGAACAGAGGGAACCGTACCTGCGTTGCTGGGCATTAGCTGCTGTCTGACGATGGGCACTCTGCTGGGGGTGGAGCAGGGGGAGTTGAAGCCACTGCTGTAAGGGCTGTTAGCGGCGTTTGTGCTGTACGGGCTCCCGTAGCCCTGCTGGAGGTAGGGACTTCCATACAGGCTTCTGCGCTTGTTGGCTGCAGTCAAAACAGAAATGAAGCACAATGTGACATGACATCACCATTTCAATCTGAAAACTGAGTCCAGTCTTTGCTGTCAACATTTCAGGTTATTTTTGTTCTGTGCAAATGTTCAATCATTGACATCATCCAACATCAGGACAGATGTAAATTTATTCGATTATTTTTCCAAATAGACGATAATCTGAATTGATTGTTGCACAGAACAGTCAACAACAGGTTATTTCACATCCTGATTTCAGGGTTTTGCAGGTTCCATTAAGTTCAATTTAAGACCTTTTAAAGACTTTTCCTTCATTATGAATTAAATTTAAGACCAACATGATGCATTACCAGAAACATTCAAATGATCCCAGAAATTCAAAACCTTTTTTTTTCTTTTATTAATTTAGTAATTAAAAATTTCCTTGCATTAAAAAAAGAAACTAAACATCAAAACTGCACCTTCTTAACCAGAGTATCTCCTTCCCAACACCATCTGTCTATATCCAGCCATGACACAAAAGATGTCAGACATAATGGGATTTTTAATAGAAAAACTGAGAGAAAACTTTAAATCGTAAAAACAAGTGGTTGTCAGGGGATTTATAGTTTAATCATCACGTACCAACACTCGTACAGCAACTATCTGAGCCTCTTAAAAAGACAGAGTCAACGTCTGATTGCTGCGTTTTATGAAGTGTATTCTACAGTACATGGCCAATGCTTCTTGAATAAAAGTGGAAAAATTAAGACTATTCTAACTCTAATTTAAGACCTTGGATGAAAAGCTGGCTGTTTTTAAGACATTTTAAGGCCTTAAATTTAAAGTTTAGAATTTTAGACATTTTTAAGACCCTGCTAGAACCCTGTGATTTGCAAGTAAAAGAGGAAAAATGTGACAATGAAAATGAAATATTTAGCTTTTTTTTTCCTCATCTATTCTGAGTCAGTTACAGGGACGACAGGAAAAATATCAAGTTTGTGATGCTACTAAAAATAGAGCTTTCAGTGGAATACAAAAGTTATACCGTACAATTAGAGAAAAGGCTAAATTCACAATCGTAATTCAAACAAGAAGAAAATGAAATAATAAATGAATAAAAATCACTAAATCATAATTTTGTAAAATAAAACGACTTTTATATTGTGGTTTAAAAACAAAAACAAAACTCAAACCTCAAACAAATAAAACTG
Organism: Atherinomorus stipes; assembly: GCA_023101725.1. NCBI lineage: Eukaryota > Metazoa > Chordata > Actinopteri > Atheriniformes > Atherinidae > Atherinomorus > Atherinomorus stipes. The sequence continues at coordinate 98,406 of JALJCO010012806.1, forward strand.
TCCCAGACGAATTAAAGCACCTTGCTCAAAAACAGTGGACCAATAAATCTGTCAGCAGGTGCAGACGTCTGATTGGACGTTACAGAAAACACCTGATTGCAGTGATTGTCACAAAGTGTTGCTCAACAACATTTTAGTTCAGGAGCCCCATCATGCTTGTTTACTTGTTTTATTTTTATTTTTGTATGTTTTTAATATTTCTGTTGAACCTCAATTCAAAATCAATGTCATGATTTTAATTTTTTTCTAAATTTATTAATACTTTTGTCAATTTCAACTAATTTTACTGACAGCTGATTTTTTTTCACATCTTTGAAGGGAGTGCATGTAAACTTTTGTACGCCATTTTAAATGAGTAACGGCATCAGATCTGCAGAATAATTCCATTGAGGCATTTGATGAGTTAACTTTCCTCACTTAGAAGTGAGACGGTGGAGACCTCTTAAGATGGTCGTGCCTTTCAGTCAAACACCAACAGGTTAACATTTCAGATGCTCTGTATCACTAACATTGAAAATAAACTTTTGTCATTATCTGTTCAAGGGAGGGGCCGGTGGAGAAGATGTCTGAGGGGCCATGGGGGGGCGCAGACTAGAAAATAGGTGGTTTTAAGGTAAATCAGACTACAAGTGAACAATTAAATGGAAAAATAAAAGGTCTAGATTTAAAGAAATAACTAACAATAACTACTAAAGTGGTCATCTAATGTAAAATGTAAAAAACTTTACAGGAAAAAAGCCAATAACAGGCTATATTTTCATACACAACTGTTTCAGAAAGATGCATCTCTGTATGTCTGCACAAATAAGAGAAAAACCTTCAACTAAAACACAAGCTTTATCGGCCAATTAACTGCAGTCACCACACCTGGTGGTTTTGTGACTTTACATCCCTTTCATACACATTTAATAGAATTTGAATTGTGGGGTGCCACCTGGAAGGTAGGGGGAGCTGGCAATCAACATCATTTTTTATGTCACTAAAACTGAAAACTTTTTATCCCCAAAATGTTATTTTCCTGTCAAAAAAAGATAAACAACAATAATTAAGAATAGATAAGTGGTCTTATTTTTTAGTGTTGCTACTGCAGCCAAATTGCTATGATTTCATATACTGGTCACCCATTACAAACCCCAGTTTAACCCCCGGTTACACCAGTCCTGCACCACGTCATTCCACGCGAGTCTAATACACCAAGCTGATCGAGACAAAACGAGACACTGATCCATCTCTTAAGCTCGCCTGAGTCCAGGCAAAAGAAGAGCACATGACCACGAGACAAAGACTGTCCAACTCCTAGCTTGGACGTACAATCTACATCTGCGTAGAGAAAGGCAGAGCAATCATAAGGTTTAATAAATAAAACACATTCAATAAAGAATTTCTTAGCTATCCAGTTCAGTAATAGTACTTCATGTAGTTCCAGCTTAAGAAATCATGTTTAATATGTGTCCGACTAAAACCTATTTCCTTTTAAACTAACATCATCCAGATTATTTCACTCAATCATCAAAAAAAAAAATCCCAATTACTATCACATCAACGTAGTTTATTCACCCAATACACAGCCAATGAGAACGGCCCTGCCACTGATGACCATCTTGAATTAAATCAAAATAAAATACTGATGGAGTCTGATGGGGGTCAAACTGTAGCCTGGTCCACCAGCCTGACCATCGCCATGTATGAGATACACGGCAGGTCGGTCTGGTTCCTCCGCTGGAGGTCAAACTGTAGCCTGGTCCACCAGCCTGACCATTGCCATGTATGAGATACACGGCAGGTCGGTCTGGTTCCTCCGCTGGAGGTCAAACTGCAGCCTGGTCCACCAGCCTGACCATTGCCATGTATGAGACACACGGCAGGTCGGTCTGGTTCCTCCGCTGGAGGTCAAACTGCAGCCTGGTCCACCAGCCTGACCATCACCATGTATGAGATACACAGCAGGTCAGTCTGGTTCCTCCGCTGGAGGTCAAACTGCAGCCTGGTCCACCAGCCTGACCATCACCATGTATGAGATACACAGCAGGTCAGTCTGGTTCCTCCGCTGGAGGTCAAACTGCAGCCTGGTCCACCAGCCTGACCATCACCATGTATGAGATACACAGCAGGTCAGTCTGGTTCCTCCGCTGGAGGTCAAACTGGCAGCCTGGTCCCCCAGCCTCAACAACCACATATATAAGAGACAGGGGGGGGTGGTTCTTCTCCTCCGGGGGGAGATAAAACTGTACCCTCACCCACCACCACAACAACCAAAAAGAAAAAAAAGGAGGGCGGGGCGGGTTGCTTCCCGAGCTGGAGACTGATGTCCAATGCGAGACGAGAGGCGGGACGAACAGGAGGAAATGTGAACCGGAGAGAACCAATCAGAGAAACGTGGAAGTGACTGTAGTCTTCGTTCGGCACTCTGTTGCTATGGCGACGTGGGAAGTCAGTATTTACACGTTGTTTTTCTCTCTATTTAATGTAGTTTTCTTGTGTATATTAACATAGAATGTTTGGTTTTATTATTATAAATACTCTGTTACATGTCAGCGTTGTTTATTGCTGAACTTCTAATATGAGAAAGCGTTTGTGTCGCACGTCATGTGACTATGACCCGGAAGCTGTTAGTTACGCACCAAAACAGAGCAGAAACAGCGGTGGAGACGTCGGAGGAGTTTAACGTTCATCTGTTAATAATTCTACTGCTGCGCTGTGATTGGTCCGGTCAGTTTTTTACCGGAGTGGAAATCACTTCCTAATGGAGGGACCAGACTGACCTGCCGTGCATCTCATACATGGCGTTAGTCAGGCTGGTGCACCAGGCTAGTCAAACGGTGCTGACAGAGCAACATGCAAGTACAGGAATAAAAGCATTAAGAAAAAGGATTTGACTGATATTCTAACAGTGCACTACTGGTTTGGCAGATCGTGGATGTTTATAGTGCTGTATTTGTAAATGTGTAAAGTGGATTTCATGTATGCACATGTGTGTATGAGTCTTATATTTAAATACATGTTTATACGTGTGCAGAGATAGTTTAGTTTTAAATCAGCAATCAGGGTCAGCAATCCCAATTTTTATTTCAATAATCTCCCATGGTATTTTTAGTCCAGCAGATTGGTTAATGGAAGGAAAATCTGATACTTTCTCTGCTAGCTTAGTCATGCAGAAGAATCGTGATGAAAAAGCAGAGCTTCTTTGTGAACACTGGCGTGACATCTAATGTTTTTGGTCCCCTTTATTATCCAGTAACGGCAAATTATCGATGACAAACTTATTTCCAACTAAAACGGCACCGAGCAAAAAGTAGAAGTGAAAAATCTTCTTGCCTGAATGGGAAAGCAGATCGTAGAAACGTTTGCTTGTTTATGCCATGACAGCGTATCTACCATCTACTTCATGTCTCTGATGCAGTCAGAGCTCTCAGTGTGAAAGTGTCCATGAACAGTCGGAGCTTTAAATGAGAGCTCTGCACTGTGCCATCACTCTGGTCCAGTCTCTTACACCATATGCTGGATGTGGGCCTGATGGAGTTCCTGCATCATTAGCTGAGGAAAAACAACAAACAATACATGGCATTCAACCACGCACACGCACACACACACACACAGCACAATGCAATTCTCTGTAAACCTTGCAACGCAGCCATCAAGAGGCTGCAGTCAAGAGCCCCACAGTCTCAATCATGAGATCAGACTCAGGCTGCTGGTCACTGGGAAACTTCTGGTGGTTTGGATGATGACTGTGAGATCACTCATTTCCCCTCAGTCTCTCTTCACGTCTAAGTGTTTTTGTTCTTTTTTCAAACAGCTCTGTGGTGACTGGAAAGCAGCTTCCTCCTTTCACTTTCTTAAGCTCTGCACTCCATCTTCCTGCATTATTTAAGAAATACCACCATGTCCACTCTGCTGCCATCTTCACAGATAAGCTACGGAGGAATGGCAACAACTCTGCAACATGTAGGTCTAACGCTGCAGACGCTCGGTTTTCCAAGTTAACATTAGAGCTGGGTCGGATAGAAAAAAAAAAGAATATCAGTATAAAAAATCATAGGGGTGCACCGATTGCAGTTTTCTGGCCAATCACCGATTGCCGATCTTAAAGAAATATGACCCGCCGATACCGATTTTTGCCAGATACCAGTGTTTCTTGAAAACTGACAGCAAATATCTTCAATGTACCAATTTTGTTTTATTAACAAACAATGCCTGTAGTACAATGCAAACTAGTTTTAACTGCACAAGCTACTGTTCTTAAATATAAATGAAAAGTTTCACATTGCTGTCCAAACTACAAAAATCTAATTTCCATTCCTACAGTCTCATTTTTCACATTATTAAACACAGAACTAGCTCAACTGGTTGCATTTCAAACTAGCTTTGAGCTTCTTACTAAAAATAAAGTTCACAACAATATTTAGCTTATTTTGCAATGCATATAATAAGGGTTTAAGTAATAAATAAAATAATCTACAAGACAAACTAACAAAACTTAAACCACCAAAAGTGACTTTAGCGGAAGTAAATACGATCGGTAGATAAGATCGGTTTTACATTTATTGATCGGCCAATCCCCGATCCCCCAAAATTAAGAAAATCGGAGCCGATCAATCGGTGCACCCCTAAAAAAATCATATTGAACAATATTGATAATTATTGATAAGTGTTAAAAAAGAATTCAAATTTAGTGCAGTCCTGCACAGGGTGCAGGCAGTCCATGTTTTTATGTGTCTCCACAGATAAAAACTGGGACGGCTACCCGTATACAGGGGGTGGACAATGAAACTGAAACAGCTGTCATTTTAGTGTGGGAGGTTTCATGGCTAAATTAGACCAGCCTGGTGGCAAATATTCATTAATTGCACATTGCACCAGTAAGAGCAGAGTGTGAAGGTTCAATTAGCAGGTAAAAAACACGGTTTTGCTCAAAACATTGCAATGCATGCAACATTGTATCAGAGTTCAAAAGAGGACAAATTGTTGGTGCACGTCTTGCCGGCGCATCTGTGACCAAGACAAGTCTTTGTGATGTATGAAGAGCCACAGTATCAAGGGTAATGTCAGCATACCACCAAGAAGGACGAACCACTTCCAACAGGATTAACTGTCGACGCAAGAGGAAGCTGTCTGAACGGGATGTTCGGGTGCTAACCCGGATTGTATCCAAAAAACGTAAAACCACAGCGGCCCAAATCACGGCAGAATTAAATGTGCACCTCATCTCTCCTGTTTCCACCAGAACTGTCCATCGGGAGCTCCACAGGGTAAATATCCACGGCCGGGCTGCTATAGCCAAACCTTTGGTCACTCGTGCCAATGCCAAATGTCGGTTTCAATGGTGCAAGGAGCGCAAATCTTGGGCTGTGGACAATGTGAAACATGTATTGTTCTCTGATGAGTCCACCTTTACTGTTTTCCCCCACATCCGGGAGAGTCACAGTGTGGAGAAGCCCCAGAGAAGTGTACCACCCAGATTGTTGCATGGCCAGAGTGAAGCATGGGGGTGGATCAGTGATGGTTTGGGCTGCCATATCATGGCATTCGCTTGGCCCAATACTTGTGCTAGATGGGCGTGTCACTGCCAAGGACTACCGAACCATTCTGGAGGACCATGTGCATCTCAAACATTGTATCCTGAAGGCGGTGCAGTGTATCAGGATGACTCTGTAGAGACAGAGTTTGAGTTAAAAACAAACTTTCTCGCTGTCCAGGGAATGACGTCGTTCACAGCCATCCGTCAGTGAGGAAACGTCACTTGTTTCACGTTGACGTCTCGTCGAAGCATCGCTGTAAGAGCGCAACCTCACAACTTTCCGATTCAGCGTTTACATGATGCCCCATTCGGTTTGGGGAAAGGAACATTGTACCCCAATGAAACCGAAGGAAAATTCATTCGGTTCGGCGCTTTTCATTCGGAAAGAGGCGTTTACATGGATCATTTTCATTCCGAAAGAGCTTTTAAACCGAAAGCAATCGGTCTCTTTGGGTCCATGTAAACGCAGCTAATGTCACGACTAGGGATGTAACGACATGAAAATTTCATATCATAATTATCGTGACCAAAATGATCACGTATCATTGTTATTGCGGTATTATTAAAATCCCCCCAAGCATCTTTAAAAGTATCTAAAATGCGTCCAGATGTCTACTTTGTCCTTTTTAAAGGAGGAAAAAAACCTCCAGAGTACTGTCCACGTGGGTGCCTTGAATGTCTCACCCCGTTTTCATCAATTAAACTTTGCAAAATAAGACTGCTTCTGCTTTTCCAGCAAAGAGCAGCATCACAATGAGTTTTTCAAAGTGCAGCAATCAGTCACAGTTTTAACGATAACTGAAATCTGAAACGGTATTACTAATCATTGGGAATTTTATCACGGTTAACCGTTTCCTACAACACATATGCTCTCTGTTATATATATTAAGCTACATGATAGACTGTAATAATTGTATGGGAAACTGTTTTTTCCCCTTCTTATCAACCCCCCTTTTCTCCCATCACAGTTACGTCTATCGATCAATATATCGCTATTGAACATCGCCCAGCCCTAGTTAACATGTAAATAGTTCACCTGGTGACGATCAGACACAGCTGAGTATGCAGTTACAAGGTTTACAGTAAAAACATGACTCAAGACATGACCTAGCCACAACACACAAGGGGCACTGCAGCCAATTTAGACCTTGCCAGGGGCTGAGTGTCAGAGGATTTGGAGGCAGCATTAGGTAATATTCCCCATCACAGCAGCCCTAGTAGCACAGTTATTAGACAGAGAAGCAGACCAGTCTATAGGGACCTGTAGCTCAGGGACCAACAAAAATAAAGTGCCCTCTTATATCCAGAAATAAGAAGCAAAGACAGAAGAAAGGAAAAGAAATGCTGCCTCTACCTGCTGTGACTGACGTTACTTTGATCTGAACCTGACTGAGAGGACTTTGCAGCTTTCCTTGTGAGCAGTAGAAACCTGAGGGTTGTTTCCACAGAAGACAAACCCCAAATGAGCCAGCACATCAAGCTACTAAAGGCCAAGTGGACTTAAATGTTTGAGGAAATACAAGACAAAGCCTGGCATTGAAGTCTATTCAGTACAAAAATAAAAGAATAAGTTTAAAAAAAAAACTTGCAGAGAGCTGCAAGCATATCACAAGAGAAGAACAAACAGAAGCTTGTGTAGAAGGAGATAAACACTACAAAGAGGGGATAAATCTGGCAGAGACATGCAAGGAGGAGCTGAACAAACTGTTCAGACTCAGAGGTCTCAGAGAAGTCAAAGCCTCTGTAAGCAGGAACATGGCAGGTCTGTGGCTGGGATCTCTCCACCAAACTCCAGCTGTCAAAGCAAAGAACCACGTTGGATTGTTCAGTTTTTGCCATAAAACACTAACTGTTCATCAGGGTTGTCTGACGTAAGGAAGGTTGTGTCTGACTTGAAGAGCTAACTCAGGGAAGTATCTCCCAGGCCTGTTATGCAACTAAGACACGTCATCAGAGTTTTGCTTTTAACTGGGTGTGCACTCACAGAAGGCTTGGTCACTAGTCTCAACCAACACCTAAAGTCTCGTTCAGATCCTACATGAGCGTGTAGTTGTGGCATAAGCAAGCACAGAAGAATGTTTCTCCGATGCTAACACAAACTCAAGCAAGCAATGCCATGGCAACAGGATTTCCACGCTCCTGTTAGAGGCCGGGTGTGAATTCAAGTAGCTGGGAGGCACGAGGGTGTGCCTGCCGAGTTTGTCACACAAATATTCTCAGAACATAGTGTGCAGGAAAGAAAGAAATCCATGACTGCCAAGTGAAGATGTGACCGAATAGGATCAGCAACAAGGGAGGAGGGGTGTGTGTTCAGGCCAGACTCCAACGGCATTCTCCTCCATCCACATATCGCCACTAACAAACACAGCTGCCTAAGCTAACAAACAGAAAGCCAACTGCTCTAAACGTAGCAGATTTAATCATTCACAACTTCTCTGTGCAGCATCTGAAGCAAGAAGGACCCACATGGAAACTATTTTTAAATAACGAATGAGAATATCCCTGGATGAGGAAGTGTGTATGTCCTGGTGTTGTCCCTTTCACAACAGAGCAGCTAGAATCACGTCTACCCCAGTGAACAACCTTCAGTGGCCTATTGCTCAACATGATCTGTCACATGGGCATACCACTGTCAAAATGGAAATGACCCCTCTCAGTTTAGCTGCGAGGATTTAAAGCCTGTCCTCCCCGACGTACCGACTATAATTACGGGCGGTCACAAACTCAAGAAAAGGAAACTGCACAGGCGGAAAACAGGGGAGGCAGCGTAGATGTACTGGGATTGAATTAGGTTTAGTAAATCTGTGTTTGTGTGTATTTTACACTCAGCTAAGTCTAAGTGAGCCTGCCATTCAGGACCAGACTGTGTTGCTTCGGCTTGGACCAGTTTAGGACCGCTTTCATTTCAGTATCAGCAAGTAAAATAGGATTTATGTCTGACGCACACACACAGGTGCAATCACAGGATACAGAGTCTATAACACTGTATTTTCTATGCCCCACCACAATTTCCTGATATTCCTCATAAAAACTGAAAGAAAAATACCTCAACATTTTCAAGACCACTTTTCTGCCTGCCTGCTTTTATGGGATGGAAAGAGAAGAGCAAGACGTAATGTGCAGTAATACAAGACTGGAGTTATTGCTCAAGGCAGTTGCAGCCATGAGATGTGTGTCCTAATCACTGCTATGTCATCTCATCCCTTTCATTTTCATGGAAAATAAAGCAGACACCAATCAGATGACACGTGCAATATCAAACGCCTGACCACCGTTTGTAAAATGCTGAATTAACTTTGATGCTTTCAGTGACTTCAAATCAAAATTAATCCATCAGCAATCTGCCAAGTCCCTATAAAACCACAGCGTCTGCCATGTAGGGATTCACGGGGGGGGGGGGGGGGGGGGGGGGGGACGACATATATGATGAATCGTACCGATCTGTGTTGATTTTTTTTTTCTTAGTGGTGGGGGATATTCATAGGTTCAAGAAAAAAAGATGTGATACTAATATTTCCCCCTCTATGCTTCAAGTATTGACATTGTGAGAATATTACAAATATTAAAACTCAGTTAGGATACCAATAGTCTCATGTATGCTACGGGATCAGGTCACGGAGGCAGTAGTTAGCACAGAGATCCACTTCTTCAAGCTTCCCTTGAGCCTCCTGAGCTTCACCCTTCAGCAACAGGCCTGGAGACCTGAGAACATGAGCTGGAGGGACTCTGGGCAAAACCTCCCCAAGGAGGAGGTATCCAAGGCATCCGAACTACATACCCAAGACACCTCACCTGGCTCCTCTCATAGCTGAGATGACTCCCAGATGACTGAACGTCTCACCTCATCTCTAAAGGGACAGTCCAGCCACCCAACAGAAAACACTTGTTTAGGCCGCTTGCATTCTTCCCGTCAATTCCCACAGCTCTTGACCGTAGCAAGGAACGTAGATTGGGCTGTAAACCGTGAGCTTCACCTCCCAGCCACAGACTGATGCAAGGTCCCCACCCCCGCTAACTCCACACTAGGGCTGTGCGGTATACCGGTTCATACCGGAAACCGGTGTTTATTTTCGTTATGATATGGATTTTTCATATACCGCTATACCGGTGGCTAATCCAGACAGCAGCAGGAACATACGCAGAAGTAACGTGTTTCAGGGGGACCGACTTCACTGCTGGACACAAACACCACAGCATGCCAGGTAAAGCCAGTGAGAACTGTCAAAGTGTGGCACACATTCTTTACTCATTCCCAAAAGAGGAGCCACGTCTATGGTTTGGAAGTTTTCTGGTTGTAAAAGATTGGTTGTGGACGAGCAACAGTGGCTGCTGGCGGTGGTAGCATTAGCAGTTAGCTTAGCCGACAGCGTTCTAGAGTAACAAGAATGTCTTGATCCGGTACTGGAAAAAGAGCAAAAAGCGGTCGGATTACACACATATTTCACCGGTACAAGGATGGTTCCCTTATATAACACAGAGAAAGATGCTTCCAGACGATGGTGAAAACTTTGGATCCCAGGTATGTCGAGCACGTGCAGGATGTAAACATCATGACCATGCTGCTTTATAAACCATCCCAAAGATGCAGCAAAGTGGATTCATTATTTTCAAAGCGGCCGAATCCACTATTTACTATTTTTACAGCGGTAGCAGACAGTGTGTGGCTGTTACTGTACGTCAGCAGCTGTGAATCCAGAGCTGCTGCAGAATGACAGAACTGCAGGACCTGCACACCTCATTGCAGCGCACGCAAATGTGTTTCATGGTAATGCAAAAGGGGAAAAAAAATTAAACAATCGCCATGTTACCTGAAGGCTCCGCTGTGTAATAACGCTCTTCTATGTGTGTGTGTGTGTATATGTGCATATATATATATATATATATATATATATATATATATATATATATATATATATATATATATATATACACACACACACATTTAAAATATGTATACCGTCAAATACTGTAAAACCGGTAGGATCTCTAAAAATACTGTGATATGAAAAAAATCACAGCCCTACGTCACACCAACGCACCTGCCGATCTCCGGCTCCATCCTCCCCTCACTCATCAATTTGCTCCAAACAGGATCCCATTCCCGGCCCAAAGAGGACCATGGTCTCAGATTGGAAGGTGCTGAAAGACCGCGATTACATGAGAGTTTTAATTCCTCTTTAATTCCGAATAAAATAATTCTCCTGGTATGTAACCTTTTATTCCGCTCTGACTTCATTCCTGTCGTTCTGAGCATGCTCCTTTCCTCGTCCTGTTGTAATGGCGCTTGTCGAAGCGCACGTGAAACAAACGCTGGACTCGTGCCGGCCGGCGGAAGAAGCATGTTTGTGTCGAGTCGCTGCTACAAAACTACAATTAAAATACAGAGAAAATCTGTTATTATGTGGTTTTCATGTCGTAGTCGAAACGAAAAGGAGAAGGAACTAGCATCTGCGTACTCCCTGGTAGATGTAAACGGTCGTAAGTTAGTCACAACTGCCCCCCATCCAATCAGAGCCCTTCCCCACCCCCAAATCTAAAGCGGAATTAGATAAACGTGTTTTCCATGCAAGCCTTAATTCCAAATTATTATTTTGATGTAAACACGAAGGAGAATAATTTCATTTGGAATAGTTAATTCTGAATTTAAAAAACATCATGTAAACGGGGACAATTGCCATCCATCCCAGCTGCTTCACACTCAGCTGCTAATCACTCCGGTCAGAGTTGGAGATCGCAGCCTGATAAAGCCAACAGAACCACATCACCTGCTAAAAGCAGAGACCCAATACTGAGACCATCAAGACCCCCGAATAACTCGGCATTGCCTAAAAATACTTTCCATGAAATTCTGAATAGAATCTGAGACACGTCCAGCCCTCACGAAAACCAATCAGACTTACTGCGGAAATACAGCGAGTCAGTATTTGTCCTTGCCTCAGAGTTTTATCCAGATAGTCATACTTTATTTTCCCCTTATACCTCCAATTCAACGTGCTGATGGCACAACCTTAACTTTTAGTAGCTTTGTTATACAACACAGGGTTCTTGCTGCATATAACAGTTGGAGGCGGCCGCCTCCGCCAAATTTCTCGTGCTCACGTTGCTCTCTTTCGTACTCTAAGATTTTCTTCAGCTCACATGTATTTCTGTTTGTATGATATTTAAAGTTACTTCTTTCATAACGTACGCGGTGTATCTGACATAACAGCTGAAAACGGCGTGTGTCGCGTCGGTCACTGCCTCCACTCCCCCCGTTTTTTTATTTCTCCTTTTACCGTCTACCTGTTCTTAGTTTGGCTGTGATATGAAGTCAGGTGTAAAAACTTTGTTCGTACTGAGCGTGGTGCTTTGAGAAGGACACAGTGAACGAGGCTGATGTATTATTTCCCTGTTTGCTATCACTGGATGTTTAACACGAATCACCAAGTTCACACAAAGTACACACAAACGCACACAGCTGAACTCACAAACTAGCAGTTATTGTTTTTATTGTATATGGCTGTTCATAGAAAGAAAAAAAATATTACAAATTAAGCTTTATATATAGGCTTTTTAAAGGCTTGAATACAGTATATTTTACCTGCTGCATAGCATCACACACACTCTGTGTGGGGAAAAAAGCCAGAATTAGGTAATGAAAATAAATTGAGAAAAAAAAAAATCAGTTTAATCATAAAATTAAAAAGAAAATAAATAAAAAATAAGTTGTGTTGAGTATGAAAACCTGTTCATGCATACTTCATAGTTCATAATTTCATACTGCATGTGTTGTATCCACTTGCAAATGTGTATATTTTGAATATGTTTTGATTTTATTTTATTTTTTTTTTTAATTGTTCTGTAAATAGGTCCTTTACTGTTGTGATCAAAAACAATGAATCTCAATTCTGAGGCTGTTCTTTAGTCATCAAAACAATAAATCAAGAAACTTTTGATCAATTTTGTATCAATTTCAGACTAAAAATAAAGTACCGATTTAAGCCCGATTTAAGATGGGTGAACAGATAGAGATAGTGGTGTACTCGCTCTATTATATTGCTTGGAAATAGTACTAGTACATGTACGTACACGCATGCACGTGCACATGTGCACGTGGCCAGGATGGTACCACCTCCACGTCAATTTGAGCCATGAACACACAAATACAAAATAAGCAGTTCTGTGCAGTTAGAAGTCAATCAGTGGCGTATTTACGTGAATATCCCATGTTTAAGAGGCTAAGAGCCTATAGCTTTTCGGGAGCGAACCTAGCTGCCATGACGTGACATCAGCGAGATAAGGAGTTGCGGTCGGCTCATTGATTTACACGTAAAATCAAAGCTGTGGAAAACATGACAGATGCTCCAGAACAGATGGACTGGAGCTGGTTTGTGTGGTGGATCATCAGCCAGTTCAGAAGAGAGAGATGATGCTGAGGAAGATGGAGACATCACATTTTACGAGCTAGAACCAGAGTAGAACTGTAGCCAGTGGCCGACGGTCTGTCTCCAGCCTCAGGTCCACTCAGTTCAGCTAAAAGCTGCGATGCCGACACACCGAGCGACTCAGAACTGGAAGGAGCTGCACCGGTTTGACACAGAATCGGGCGTGACAGAGGAGAGGCACTCGTTCCTCACGTTAGCTCGGGGCTAACCGGCCAACGAGTTAGCTTGCGGCTAGCAGTGGCAAATAATTAGCCTTTAAACTGCAATGAAGCCATTGACTTCAATGTTAAATGAGCTGAGAAAGTTCTCTGACAGACGTCACGTCCGGTTTCGGCGAACAGCGCCACCATCTGGTCAGATGCTGAAATGCAACCATGTTTTCTAATAACATCTATGCAGCTGCGCTTGTTCCTGTTGCATTGATCATCTGGAAGAACGTTTTGGTCTAGAAAACATGGCAAAAAATGTCAAAAACGTGTCATCAGCACCAAGGTTTTAATAGTTTTGGATTTTTAATTAGTTTCATTTTATTTCATTTTGACTTTTTGTTTTTCAATTCAGTTGGTTTTAGTTAGTTTTTGGTTTGCTAGTTTTTATTAGTTTCTATTTTTGGAAAATGTTCAGTTTTCGTTTTTTTTAGTTTCAGTGTTAGTTTTCGTTTTTTTTTCCCCCCAGTAAATTATAGGTTTTTGTCTGGTGTGACATTCAAAATCACCAGAAAGTCACTCTGAGTAAAACCAGTAGAGCAAAGTAAATAGATTAAATAGAAATAGATTTCATATCAACCCAAAAGGCTGATGTATTATGTTAATTTACAAAGACTTAAACTTAGGATGTTTTTGCAATAATATTAGTTAGTTTTAGTTAGTTTTGTGAAGACACAATACAGTTTCAGTTAGTTATCGTTTTGTGAAAAACTGTTATTTTTATTTTAGGAAAAAGAAAATGTTTTTTCAACTTTAGCTTTTGTTTTTTCGTGAGTTTTAGTTAAAGGTAGAGTCCGAAGTCCCTCCAGCGTTTCTGTTTGCAAACAACAGCATTCAAACTTAGCGCTCCTCCCTCTCAGGCTAACGGCCGCCTCGTTCTTCAGCCTATTCAGCTTCAAGCTTCTCCTTCAGAGCTCAGAAGCGGCTACAAGCCAAACTATTATCAACCTGGTTCTCCAAAGTGCATTATCTGAAGCTCTTACCTTTCCTTCGATGCATCCACGGTGTTTTCTTTCTTTCTTTTTTTTCCTTGGAGAGTTGGAGTGACTGGCGTCTGCTCCAATCATGAGCTTATTCCCACACAGCGTCATGCTCTTAGCTCTGTCATTGGCTGCTGATATAACCAGAAATCTCCCCCCAGAAACGCCCCGACCAGACCAGAACAATACAAAAGAGCCAATTACAGGCAGGGGGAGAGAGAGATGCGTTCAAGCGCACCACGGCACGGGAGTAGAAGCCCAAAGAGGGTTTGAGACGGATTTCACTTGCTCAAGTCTAACGTTTATTTTTTACGGGGGGAATTTCGGACTGTACCTTTAACTATAATAACCTTGATCAGCACTTTTAAGACCCACAATATAACTTTTCCACCTTAAAAATCTGTGTTTCTGACTCGTTCTGATGCTACAGCAACATTCATTTTGTGCATTTTGAGCCGTCACTGTCCAGCGGCGTCCCGAGGCCCAGAAACCGTACTACCGGTATGTAAGTTTGGTGTCTGGGACGTGGCCAGGACGTTGCTGCCAAGTATTGGTTGCGCACCATGTCACATACTAGCAAATGGATATGAAGCAGACATGAACACAGCGGGTGTTTGGAACGCACATCATGTTGGATTCAGTAAAGAAACGCAAGGAAACATAACCGGAGGAAGAGCGGAAAAGGAAGAGAGGAAGGGACAGAACAAGAGAGAAGATAAGACTGTCTGTTACTGGCTGGAGGGAACCACAGTGCAGGTACGATGAAGATGATGAAGTTTAGTCATCGGGATCAGTGAGAAAACAGTGATGAGCAACTCCGGTCCTCGAGGAAAGGCATCCTGCAGGTATTAGGAGTTTCCAAGCTGCAACACACCTGATTCCAATCGATGGGTAATCGTGCAGAGCTTGATGTGAACCTCTGCACAGGTCACAAGGTGTGTTTCCACAGGGAAACTCCTAATACCTGTAGGATACCGGCCTTCCAGGACCCGAGTTGCCCGTCCGTGTGCTGGAAGTGGTTCTCTTAAGTTACGCGCGATTTGAAGTTTGGGTAACAGAACATTTGCTGACAAACTGCTTGGCAATCATATCTGCATTGTGAATGCAAAGTTAAAACAATGTGCACACCGCAACCAAAAGTTGGAGGTCTAATAACTTTACTTTTCCACGCTTATTTGCTTTAAGCAATAAAAACACGGTAGATTTAACTTGGCCATGGGAGAAATAAAGTATCAACAGCAGCATAAATGCTTCAGACTTGGTTTTTCTAGAACAAATGTAAACGCGAAAAGCCAGTTTTATCCAGCCAAAACGCCAAAGACAGAATCTGGAACTGACCTTTAACGTGCTCAAAGAAAACAAAGTGCTGCTGTTAATCAAGCAGCCAGCAAGTGTTCCCGTTTACCTGACATGGTGAGGTCCAGTCTGTGGATGAGGGAGCGCTTGGCCGACTCCATCTCAGGGCTGGGGTTGTCCAGTGCTTGGCGGCACCATACAATGGGACTCAAGGATTTTTGCAGGGGACTGTTCAGTTTCGCCTCATATAACCTGGAAAGGGAAAACACAATTGACTAAAATTAACATAAATTGTGGCCTTCTGTCTCTAAATGGCTACAGCCTGCCACATACATGACAACCCTTAGATCCAGTTTTCCTTATTTCTTACAGGTAATCTATACTTACCTTAACAAATCTTTTTAAGGAACCGGTTTAAAACCATCTTTATTGCACTAAAAAAGATGATGATTCATTTGACAAACGCTCTCAGTTTGAAAGCCCTCATAAGGATTGGCCTGAAAGAATAAAATGACTACTAGTTTATTTTTTGTTAGTTATAGGATTAATAAATGTGTGTTTATGGTTCTAAGAGAAGCAAAGGAAAGAATAGTTTCTACTGAAGAGGAATGCGAGTCAGCAGCTGTCGGCACCGTTGCAGCCGTGGAGGCAGCCTTTCATGATGAAAGCAGACATTAAGGCAAACTACAGCAAGTGCAAGCTTGAAACTGCACATTTTCATTGTTGATCAACACAATGACAGCCATTCACATGTGGCACGGCCCCTAGTAAAATCGACGTCATCATACTCCAAGCTGTGAAACATCCTGTGCATCACAAACGTGCAGTAAAAATGAACGCAACATCTACTGAAAGGCAGAATGCTGCAGCGGCAGGGAGCCGTTTAAATCCACTCTGATGCTAATTCATGGGATTACAGGAGTCTGTGACAGGAGCTGGCAAGGGCTGGGCACTACGGGGTAATCCCAGATATCCATCTGATGCAGAGGGCAGACAAAGCAGGCCGGGCATAATGACACTGGCTCTGTTAGCATGAGCGAGCAATGTCTGAAAGTAGTCTGATATCGAGGGAATCTGTTGCTGGCACAGATTGGCTGCAGAAAGCAGCATACAAAAACAAGTTTACTCTGCTGATTTGAACAATGGTTACCTCAAGTAATTACAGCGAAAAAGGCTCATCTTAAGCAAAAGGTTCATCCTCTTCTAGTGTGCATAACATATTTCTGTGGGTCAGTTTTAGTTGCATGCTCTCATGATGGACATGACCACTCAGCACATTTACAGCCTTGACACAGATAAAGCACTCATAGCAGCTTTAGCATCTGCCAATAGGTTGCATCAAGAGCTATGCTCTATGTTGCCCATTACAGTATCATTAGTACAACAGGAACCTCTCCCCAGCATGCCAAATAACCATTATCTAAGGAAAGGCAACCATTATGTTCATGTCAAGCCTGTCACAGCTGCCTTACAAATAGGGACTCAAGTTCGGTCAGAAATCTTCTGTCTGACAGCATTGCAGTTTATATACTTAGTCTAAATTGGGATTCAGAGTTAGTAGTATTACACTTACGAACAACTATCCGTGGAAATGCTCCACACCGGCTTAAACAATACAAACGTAATACAGGGGAAATGGTTAGAAGTTATGGACATGGGTTGAGATTAATTCTGATAATAAGCAAGACACATAGCCAAATTACAAAATCCCTGTCTGCAACATTGATGTGTCCTGCTTGTTTTATATTAACCAGCTAACAGTCATCGTTTCTGACCCCTGCAGCTCCTGATCAAGTTAGGACTAAGCCATAGCTATTCCTCCTCCATGGTAAGAAAACCACCCGATTTCACATTTTCTCAGCTGTTAGACACTGCGGTGCACTTGTAGCTGTGGGCCAAAAGCTGTGCTGAGGAATTCAGAGGGGGAATATAACCATGGTTACCTCTCCCACATGGCTGCTGGGCAGGGAAACAACTTTGATTTTCACTGTACACACTCATCTCCTGCTACCATGACAAGCCAAGCAATCTGCCACAACACCAAAAAGGGTCCACGCTCGGGGTCGTGACTCCTGACAGCTGGACGCACGTGCACGTGAAGCCCAATGTTTCTCTGCAAGTGCAGCAAGGTAGGAAATAGCAGAGATGTGACAAACACACGGAGGTCAGGCGGTCATAGGGGACCTGGCATCGCCCTGAGCTGCTAAACAATATCCTTCAGTCAGTCATCCACAATAGGGCTCCTTTAGGTTTCCCAGAAGCTGCTGAGACGATTGTTCCTGCCAGCTAATGTGCTGAGCAGCTGTGCGCGTGCAATTAAAGCTGTCATCCAGCCCAAAACACAACAAATACGGCTGTAAGGGCAAGTGAACCCCCCCCCCCAGGACAAGCCGCCACTCACCAGCTGTCCTCGTCTTCGTTTAGGCAGTCCATGTCTTCGAGGTCTAAGATCTCCACCTCATCCAGGATGGAGGTCTCCCCGTCAGCCGCGAAGCCGCCGCCGGTGTCCGAGTAAAGTGACTTCATACTGGGCATGGAGGTGGCAGCAGACGCCCCCTCACCCTCATACGCCCTCCTGAAACTGATGCCGTCGTAAGACAGTCTGGGGCTCAAACAGCGGTTGTTCTCCAGAAGCCCACCGTAGCCGCCCGTACCCACGAACCCCACCCCGGGGAAGCCGGCCAGACCGGCCGCCACCCCCACTGACAGGGACGAGTCGTATCCGGCGCTGAGGGGTCTGTGGTTCCCTGACATCGCTCCGGACGAGGACAGCATCGTGGACCTGCTCCTAAGCTGTTCGTTTTGCTGCTCGAGTTTTTTCACCAAGTCCTGCAGCTTCCGCACCTCCAAGTCGGCGTTGATGTTGGAGTTGATATCCTCCATGGTGGCTCCTCAGACCAGCGAGAATGTGCGGTGGTCCGGGCGATTTCAGGCCGTTTCTCTGCCGAGAGTCCGCTTCTTTTAGTAAACTTAACAGTTCTCTACGTGTTCAAAGAAGACACTTGGGTGTTGAAGTGACTTAAAAAGCTCCGCGTCGTCATCTTCTCTGGATATTCGCGCTTGCGGGCAGGGTCGAGGCCATTTTCATAATACTCGTCACCAACTGTGAAAGACCAACAGGCGGCGGATATCATACGTCATCGCGTTCGGTGTTGGGAGGGAGCACGTAACCAACACCTATTTGCGCGTTCACGTGTATACCCACGTCGGTAGTGCCCCCCCACCCCCACCCGCTTTTTTAAACCCGAGGTACTCGTCTGATTTCATAAAAATGTCATTTTTAAATATAGGTGGATGTAATTTTAACTCATGAATTTTCCAACATTAATGGTCACATGCAACTTTTTCAGTTAATTTTTCAATAATACATCCACAGAATGTCTAAAGGTGCAGAATTAAAAATATTCAAACATTTTTATAGCATATGAATAACTGTTTTATAAATTTTGATGGGTCCAAAGCATATATTTATCAGATTACCATAACAATATAAGGATTCTGTTCAATTAGCTTTAGCTAAGGAGTTGCCAGCTTGGGGGCTCAAAAGCCCGATGAGGTCACAAGTGGGTTGCTGCTTTCCTCCTAAACATTTGTGAATGCTAATCAATGAAGCCAGTTCTGTATCATTGCTAATGCTAATTGAGTTAGCAAGTGTGAGTGCGACACCTGCTGGCAAGGAGGAATTACACTTGTTGCCATCACTTTTAATTCAAAGTTATCGAATTTCTACAGGAAACATATTGGAGAAAAGTGAAATAAAGTGGTGAGGAAAAGTTCAGCGAACAAAAGGAATCATAAAAACACCCCCAAAACTTTTTTCCCTCCAGTTGTCATAATTTTTATTGAAAAAGAAAACTTTCTGCAACCAAAAATTGAGCCAAGTCCTTTCTTCTCCTTCTCTTTCTGGATTTCACAGGAGTTCTGGGGCTTCTTCAGACTCCAGTTGCTCCTCAATCTTTCTAAATGCCTCTCCGTCCTGCTCTCCAGCTTCACCCATGGTCTCTGAGCTCTCCTCCCCCGGATCCTGGCTGGCTACGGTGGTTTCAGGCCCGTCCTGGTCAGCACTGGCATTCTGCGAGTCGGCTCCCTCGTCATCCTCATCTTCTACGTCCATCTCAAAAACACGTATGTGCCTCAGATTGGCACTCAGCTGCCAGGAAGTAAAAAGCAGATGTTTGGTAACAGCATGCTAAAAGTGTTCATGGACACACGTGTGCTGGGAGACATAAAATGGTTCAAGGATTGGGCGTATTTAAACATACCACACAGGCCACTTTGCGGATCCCATTGACAGCAAGAAACTGGGCCTTCATGTTTTCCAGTTCACGCCACTGATTCCCCAACACCAGACCCTGGGACGGGATTTTGCTGCTCAGCTGGTCCAGCCTGATGATTCAGGTGACATGTTTGTTATGGCTGCTTTTCTTCATCTTTACACAATGTCATGCACCATATTTGAAAAGATATCTCTGAAAATGTTTACATTATGTGGTATTTCAGGTTTAAAAACTTGATTTTTTTTATTAAGTGCTTAAAACCATTTGAAATTTGCTTCTGTGATAAACTGCAATCTTTGAAGTTTGAGTCTTAGTTTCCCCCTCAGCACGAGTGGCTGCTATCTGCCAAGATGTTGCCGCTTTCATGAGCACTGACGTGTAAACAACAAATAAATACTAAACCAACTTAACAAAAGAAATTAGTCTCAAGTTAGAGTTTTCTGACTGCCTTGCAGGCAAACCAATAACTGATTTTCAGGTGATTAAGGGTGACTTATATGGTGGTGGTAGGATTTTTGCAAGTCATACAAGTTAAAACTGAACTGCAACAAGACACTTGACTGAAAATGTTACGTCATAGAGCACAGGTCATTTTAGACCACTGCATCGTCACCTCACGGCTGTCTTCATTGGGTACGATGCAGATGCAACATTGCCGAGCTGTTTTTCCTCCTATTTATGTATCTGTTGACAAATACAGTTGTCCTCAAAATTATTCATATCCTCCAATGAAAGAAAAGGCTAAATTCACAATAGTAATTCAAATAACAGGAAACTAAAGAAACTAAGAAAGAAAAATGTACAAAATGATAATTTTGTGAAATAAAATATTGCTTTTGAATTGTGGTTGAAAATAATTTAAAACAAATAAAAGAAACTGTCCCAGACACATTAGATCACAACATACCTGTCAACAGGTGCAGGCATCTGATTGGACGTTACAGAGACACCTGATTGCAGTGATTGTCTCAAAGTGTTGCTCAAAAACATTTGAACTTCGGAGCCCCATCATGCTTGTTTACTTGTTTTATTTTTTGTGTGTTAACTTTTAATATTTCTTTCAAATCACAACTTAAATTCAATGTCATGATTTTCATAGAATTTTTATTTATTATTTTGCCAATTTCAACTCTTTTCACTGACAGCTGAGTTTTTTTCCTTCTTTAATTGGAGGGTATGAATAATTTAGAGGACGACTGTACATGTATCTATTGAATATAACTTTGCATTGTTATTAATGTCACCCTTGCATCAAGTATATTTCAGTATTATTTAAAAATGGTTTCCATAATACAATTTTTTTTATACAAATTTGTGCATAAAGGCTACAGTGATCTTAAGCTTAAATGTATGCTTTATGCAAAAGTATTTCAAGTAATTTTCTTAACCTTGTACACAGACATACACACCTAAATATGTTTTGCAGGGTAAAAAGCATTGTATTATCTTTTTACAATATGTTAAATTGGTATGAAACCGTTTTAAAGTGAACTCTACAAAATTATACTTCAAAAATCACTGTGACAGGAGAAGTACACTTGCAGCAAACAGTTTGTTTTGATTGTATTTTTCAAATTGTGATGTTCATGGCAGAAGCATCAAAGAGCTGCAAGGAAATAAAAAAATAAATTTAAAGAAGAAAAAAAAAACAGCAATGCATCAAAGAAAAGAGCTGCTGCCATTTTTGTACTTTGTTCAGTGTGTTTTTGAGATAAAGAATCAACAGGCTCTTGCTTGACCTAAAGTTATGATGTCTATTATCTGTCTACCTTTCCTTTCATTAATCATTATTCTGTAAGATTACATCACAAAACATCATTTTGGCTCTTTATAGAGTAATAAAAGTGAAAATAATCATGTAGAGCAATTTGTCACCACAAAAAGTTGCTGGAAATGTTTGAAAAGCTTGAATTTGACTTTGGGAAAGGTGTAAGAGAACCCTGAAATATTCAAAAGGATTTATACGATTCTCATTAAAAAAAAGTTTATCATTGCATTTCCTAAATAACGAAGTTTGCAAGGGGTCTCAGCTGGTTGAGCTGATGGCCCTCCTCACAGCCATGTTCGAGTCCTGGCCTGTGGCTGTGAGCTGCACGTTATCTCCCCTTTCCTTCTGCCTGTCGATTGTTAAATAAAGACCACTGGTCCCAGACAAATGAAACAAACAAAACAAAAAACAAAGGGGCTTTTACATGAGATGAAGTGGTTGCTGTGCTCCACTTCCAAACCAATTAATATTTAATTTGTTGCACGATGCTCTGAATTTAAAATCCTTTTAAACTGGGTGCAACGTTCTTTGACGACGTAACAACGCTGACCTCAACGCACCCACGAGACAAACTGTGAGCGTACACAGTACTTTAAGCTGATGGTCATTTTTTTATGTGCGTGTATTTATTGAGTTTGAACAGTTTAAAGAAAAAGAGCTTTTAATAAAATAACAAATCACACAGAAATCAAACTATAAAAGAATCTGCTACCCCCCACCCCAAAAGACAAATAATAAACTATAAGCAATACACATATCACCTTCAAGTTACAGAAGACTCTTCACAGTTCTTTAAGAACACTACAGAGGGTTTCCTGGTGTCTTTAAATTGGGCTGATTTCTGTTTTTACGTCTTTTTTATGTTAACTTTTCAAGAACAAGGCATGATGATAGTTCTGTCAGCCAACAACTAATCGTAGGCTCTTCATGTCTTTCCAGCACAGAGAAATCAAGCGTCTAGCTTGTACTAAACATAAATCAGTCATTTTCTTGTCTTTGCTGTTGAGCATACAGTCTTTTGGATACAAAATGAGAATATAAAGTATGGGACAGTAAGGAACTGGACCAAAGGTCATTTGGGAAATGCATTTAATAACTTCCTTCCAGAACATCTGTACCTCAGGACAGTCCCACAGACAATGAAATAAGGTGACCTTTTGGGCATTGTAGTTCACTGTAGTTGGGTGTCCTGTTAGGTCAGGAATATTTTGATAGTGATTTTTTCCAGGTCTTGTTGCAACCCTCTCAAATGGGCTGTCAAACTGCTCCCTCCTTGGCCTAAAGCAGACCTGGAAGTGGTCACTTTACAGAGCAGCTCCTGGATGTCCCGGCACTCTCCAAACTCCAAGTTTACAGCTACAAAAAGTACCGGTAGTCACTTCCTGAACATCCTCACATCTTGCATGTGCACCCCCTTCTCCCCAGGTCTGCATCTTACCAAGACAAGCTGAGCATTTACTGCTTTTTATGTGAAAGGCAGCGACTGCTCTGATTAGTAAACTGACAGTCAAACAAAGTGAATGCAAGGCAGCTGCACTCTTCTCAACACCAGCCTCTAGCCAGATAACAGGTAAATGTGTTTTAGAGTGATATTACTACATGACAGAAGGAAAGAATAGTACTTCCACTGGCTTTGGGTTTTGTGACTTACAAACCTTTTGCATGCACAACAGAAATGTACTAGCACCAAACTGAAGTAAACATATTATTGTCATTAGTGCAAATAAAACACAAAAATTACTGTAGTTATTAACCGACTTTACTGCTATGTTTTAAATGTAAGAGATTAAAGATAGACTGATACATCAGCCAGCCAATATTCTAGGTCGTTAATTGCATTTTTTGATGGCATCAGCCAACAAGTCGGGTGTGTTAGCCAATATCCCCACTTCGCATGATTTACAGACTTTTTTTTATATTAATATTTATTAAAAGTTTAATGTTTTTATTTAATATTTGTTCACACGCACACTGTTTTTTTTTTTTACACATTTATTTGAGGTGCTTTGTTCTTTTTTACATTAAAAGAGTTGTAAAATTACTTCTCATTGTATCCTTTATTATATTACTTTGGGAGTCAAATGAAGTATCAGCCCCCAAATATCAGCAGGTTGCATCGGCCATCAGCTGAGGCTGATGAGAAAATATCATTATTGTTGGATAACTGAAATGTTGGATGACTTTGACGTAGTTAAATCTGTCTGTAAATGCTTTGCCTGATTTGTGGACTTTGAATAGTGAATTTATCGGTAATTTATTTTACATTTATGTTTTTAAAATTGTTTTAATTTTTTTTTTTACTTTGTCTGAATGTGTCTGAATTGTTCTGTAACTTTCATTACTCTGCTGTTGTCTTCACCAGGACACTCTTGAAAAAGAGATTTTTCAATCTCAAAGAGGCTTTTCTGGTAAAATAAAGGTTAAAAATTGCCCCCCACCACCAAAAAATGTGTATCGGTCGTTCCGTATAAGAGATGATTACAGTTTAAGGTAGATTTTTATTTCAAATTTTTTAAAAAAAGGTATGAACACACCTCAGGTTGGGCTCCCAGCTGAATTCAGTCTGGCCTGTCAGGGTGGAGGTGACAGGTAACTGAGCCAGGATACGCCTGCTGTTCTGCTCCTGCGATCCCTGCAAAACCACCGTTAGCATTTCATCGTCATAGAAACGAGCATCCAGGCAGCTGTAGGCACAGTGAGACCTGAAAAAGGACGAACAGAACAAGTGACGCTTTGACCAGCTGAGGCGTCAAATAAACTCGGGGCAATTACTGATATAAGAGATGCTTACTGGGCTTCAGGACTGTCATCGTCTGCATCGTCAAGATGATGGCTAAGGTCAATTGATATGACACTGTTTGGTATGTGTCTGCACAAGACAAACAAACTCTGTTACATGCAGGAATCAAATCATATGTACAAATGAACTCAGTCTGTCTCCTGTCCAGCACCTGTTAGGGTCCGTTCCTTTCCGTAACAGGTAGAGTTTGCATGGGGAAATCTCTGGCATGCAGAACACAACACAGTGCATTTTGGCCTTTTTATCATTCCACCTGCAAACAACCAAGAAATATTGTTACCATAAACCCTGATCTTACCCTCAGAGATGTTAAGCTCGATGATGTTTGCATCTTACGTACAAAGACGGGAGTTCAAAAAGTCGCGGAGTGTTTTCTGAACTGGAGACACAAACGAAAGCGTAATTACAATCACACCGTTTTTGAATCTAACTGCATCATATTAGACAATTATCAAAAATAGCTTATACCTCTCTGGTACGGTGTACAGAGGCAAAAAGACAGCCTGCTTTACAGACTTCCCAATTACTTCCTGCAAACATATAAATATAATTAAATCTGATAAACAGGAGATGTGACCCTACTGAAAGCCAAGACATTTGTAATAAAATACGTACACTATATTGCCAAAAGAATTGTCTCACCTGCCTTGACTCACATATGACCTTAAAGGAGCTGTATCAGCTTTTCAAATGTTCCAAAAGTCAAATACAGGCATTTATAAGCTAGATATGTTCCCATCGTTACTATAGAAGCTAATTTGGTGTTAAATATTAGTTTTTCGATGCATCTAATTTCCAACACGGAAGTAAGATGGCTGACTGTACTGAACCGCGGAGCTCTCGACCAATTGCAGCATGTTTTACGCCCATTTCATGACGTCGCCCCGGAAGAGACACTGATTCTGAAGGGTCACAGAATTGTCTGTAGCACCGGCACCGGCAGCTCCCATGTGGATGTTAGTAGTAAACATTGATGGATAATTCCTCCGATCGACGGGATAAAACAGAGCAGACTGTTATGGAGCTGTATGCGCTCGACCCAGAGTCTGATATGGAGTTTGAAGTACACGCAGTACCACAGAAGTACCACAGAGACCCCTGACAAGTAAGTAAATTAGCGAACAAATCATAGCCTAACAGTTAGCATTGAGCTGAGAGATGTGTTGACTCACCAGTGTTGTTGTCTGTCCATGCGCGTTTTTATAGTAGGAACTGCGTCATGTTTCAGAAGTAATCCCAGAGAAAAAAAACACTTTACTGCCCGAGATTCATGAAGTTGTCAGGAGTGAAGTTCACACACAAAGTTGAGTTTTTTTCTGCTCCTGAAGATATAATCCAACCACTTCTGGCAAGTCGATTCATCCAGTACAACAAATAAACTCCCAGCTGAACATAACCATGCTGAACGTAACTGCATTTTTCCTAACTTGCTGTCCTCTAGAGCTTAAAAAAAGAAAAAAAAGGAAGAAAAATCTCCTGAACTCTGGATCAAACGTCTGTTAGCTGATGGCTGCTTGTCTCTGAGGAAATCTTCCTGCAGGTGTTAGTTTCTTCCTCAGAGAGTGTGTATATGATTCTCTGAGTTTCTGTTCAACAGAGGGCGTCTTGCTACGATACTGAGCGTGCGCATTTGGACTCTCGTGATTGGTGCCACGTTCATACGTAACGCGGTGGGTAGTCAGCCGTTTGCAGGGAGGTAGCGCTTGGTTTAAATATTCATGTAGATTACTCAAATATGCATGAATGAAGAAAAATAACGATTTAAATCATTTCTTGATGAGGAAATAACACACTGACATGCTGAAAAGCTCTTAAAAGTCCATTTTTCATGATAGGGCTCCTTTAAAGGAATAGTACACCCACAGAATGATGTGCATTAATTTTGCTGAGCAAGACTCTCGAGCACTTTAATATCTCAAATGCAGCCGGAGATCCGATAGGTTTTCGTTTTCCCCCCCAACTTTCACATAAGTCCATCAGCGCTCAACGCAAAAAGGTCCATAAAAGTCCACAAAAACTTGTCAATAATCCCCTGTCTGATCTCCGGCTGTATTTGAGATATTAAAAAAAGTGCTCCAGAGTCTTGCTCAGCATGAGGGTGAGGAGAAGATGAAGGCACAGCATTCTGTGGATGTACTATCCCTTTAAGTAACATCCATTCCTGATCCGTCGGGTTCAGGATGACGTTGGTCCACCTTTGCAGCTAGAACAGCTTCATCTTCTGGGAAGGCTGTCCACAAGCTTTAGGAGTGTTTCTGGGAATCTTTGACCATCTTCCAGAAGCACATTTGTGAGGTTACACTGATGTTGGACCAGAAGGCCTGGCTCTCAGTCTTCGCTCTAATTCATCCCAAAGCTGTGCTATGGGGTTGAGGTCAGGACTCTGTGCAGGCCAGTCCAGTTCCTCCACACCAGACTCTGCATCCAGGTCTTCATGGACCTGCTTTGTGCACTGGTGCACAGTCATGTTGGAAGAGGAAGGGGCCAGCTCCAAACTGGTCCCACAAAGTTGGGACATGGAATTGTCCAGAATGCCTTGGTATGCTGAAGCATTCAGAGTTCCTTTCACTGGAACTAAGGGGCCAAGCCCAGCTCCTGAAAACACCCCCACACCATAATCCCCCCTCCACCAAACTGGAACTAAGGGGCCAAGCCCAGCTCCTGAAAACACCCCCACACCATAATACCCCCTCCACCAAACTTTACACTTGGCACAATACAGTCAGACAAGTACCGTTGTCTTGGCAACCACCAAACCCAGACTCCTCCATCAGATTGCAGATGGAGAAGCGTGATTGGTCCTCCAGAGAACGCCTCCACTGCTCTAGAGTCCAGTGGCGGCTGCTTTCCACCACTGCATCCACGCTTTGCATTGCACTTGGTGATGTATGGATGGATGCAGCTGGTCGCCATGGAAACCCATCCCATGAAGCTCTCTGTCACTGTTCTTGATCTGATCTGAAGGCCACATGAAGGTTGGAGGTCTGTAGTGATTGACTCTGCAGAAAGTTGGCCTCCTCTTCTCACTATGAGCTTCAGCATCATTGACCCGCTCCATCAGTTTACGTGGCCGACCACTTCATGGCTGAGCTGCTGTCGTTCCCAAACACTTCCATTTTCTTATAATACAGCTGACAGCTGACTGTTGAATATTTAGGAGGAAACTTCACCACTGGATTGTTGCACAGGTGGCATCCTATCACAGTTCCACGCTGGAATTCACTGATTCCTGAGAGCGACACATTCTTTCACACGTTTGTAGAAACAGTCTGCATGCCGAGCTGCTCATTTATACACCTGTGGCCATGGAACCGATGGAACACCTGATTCTCATAATTTGGATGAGTGACCAAATACTTTTGGCAATATAGTGTATCTGTGCTGATTAACTCACTGCGGGCTTCTGCAGGCAGTGCTCAATCACATTCTCCATCATTCTCTTGACAAAGTGCAAAGACTTTTGGGGAAACGATGGAAACAGTAGAGGGCTCTCTTAAGAAGCAGATCAAATAAGTTACTACAGTGTTCATGGTAAAACTTCTCAAATAAACATTGATGCAAATTCAAATCATCATTAACCTTTCAGGTGTGTGCTCTCCTGTAAAAACTTCAGCCACTGGTTCCCTTTAGTGCTGGGCGGAGACACAAGGTCCTCCTCCTCATCTTTCAGGTACTGTAAATGACCACATGCAATATCATCAAGTTAGAGCTTAGACAGCACTTCCATCCAAAAACACCCACAGCTCTTCAGTACAATCCCACTGACCTGACCAACTCGCTCCACGTTGAAGTACTTCCCTTTACGATCAAAGAGTTCCTCATTCTGTTAAAACACAAAGTCATAATATGATTGCTAAAAATCCAAAACCACGTGCCTTACTTGTTAGAGTGCTCTTGTGCTTGTCTCACCTCACTAAAATGCTCAGACAAGAAGTCGGCAACAAAGGCAATGTCCTTCTGAGTCATCTGAGGAGTTAAAAAGAAATAAAGACAATTACATCAGGAAAACTAAGTTTCAAATGCATCTACAAGAAAAGTTGGAAAACTGTGTAAAATGTAAATGACAACAGAAAACAATGATTTGCAAACCTAATCGACCCATATTTTATTCCCATTAGAGCATAATCAAAATGTTAGATGCTGAATGAGATATTTTACCGTTTCATGGAAAATATGAGCTCATTTTGAGCTTGATGACTGTGTAAAAGGAGCACTTTAAAGAGGCAGATTCTCAGATTAAACATGGACAGAGGTTCACCAATCTGAAACAAACTCTTGGCTGCCCTGCTTGCAGTCCAGAGTCCGGCTGCTGAACTGGTCTGCCTGCAGTCCAGAGTCCGGCTGCTGAACTGGTCTGCCTGCAGTCCAGAGTCCTGCTGCTAAACTGGCCTGCCTGCAGTCCAGAGTCCGGCTGCTGAACTGGCCTGCCTGCAGTCCAGAGTCCGGCTGCTGAACTGGTCTGCCTGCAGTCCAGAGTCCGGCTGCTGAACTGGTCTGCCTGCAGTCCAGAGTCCGGCTGCTGAACTGGTCTGCCTGCTTGCAGTCCAGAGTCTGGCTGCTAAACTGGCCTGCCTACAGTCCAGAGTCCGGCTGCTGAACTGGTCTGCCTGCAGTCCAGAGTCCGCCTGCTGAACTGGTCTGCCTGCAGTCCAGAGTCCGGCTGCTGAACTGGTCTGCCTGCAGTCCAGAGTCCGGCTGCTGAACTGGCCTGCCTGCAGTCCAGAGTCCGGCTGCTGAACTGGCCTGCCTGCAGTCCAGAGTCCGGCTGCTGAACTGGCCTGCCTGCAGTCCAGAGTCCGGCTGCTGAACTGGCCTGCCTGCAGTCCAGAGTCCGGCTGCTGAACTGGTCTGCCTGCAGTCCAGAGTCCGGCTGCTGAACTGGTCTGCCTGCAGTCCAGAGTCCGGCTGCTGAACTGGTCTGCCTGCAGCCCAGAGTCCGGCTGCTGAACTGGTCTGCCTGCAGTCCAGAGTCCTGCTGCTGAACTGGCCTGCCTGCAGTCCAGAGTCCTGCTGCTAAACTGGTCTGCCTGCAGTCCAGAGTCCGGCTGCTGAACTGGTCTGCCTGCAGTCCAGAGTCCAGCTGCTAAACTGGCCTGCCTGCAGCCCAGAGTCCGGCTGCTTAACTGGCCTGCCTGCAGTCCAGAGTCCGGCTCCTGAACTGGTCTGCCTGCAGTCCAGAGTCCGGCTGCTGAACTGGTCTGCCTGCAGTCCAGAGTCCGGCTGCTGAACTGGTCTGCCTGCAGTCCAGAGTCTGGCTGCTGAACTGGTCTGCCTGCAGTCCAGACTCCGGCTGCTGAACTGGTCTGCCTGCAGTCCAGAGTCCGGCTGCTGAACTGGTCTGCCTGCAGTCCAGAGTCCTGCCGCTAAACTGGCCTGCCTGCAGTCCAGAGTCCGGCTGCTGAACTGGCCTGCCTGCAGTCCAGAGTTCTGCCGCTAAACTGGCCTGCCTGCAGTCCAGAGTCCGGCTGCTAAACTGGTCTGCCTGCAGTCCAGAGTCCGGCTGCTGCACTGGTCTGCGTGCAGTCCAGAGTCCTGCCGCTAAACTGGTCTGCCTGCAGTCCAGAGTCCGGCTGCTAAACTGGCCTGCCTGCAGTCCAGAGTCCTGCTGCTAAACTGGCCTGCCTGCAGTCCAGAGTCCGGCTGCTGAACTGGTCTGCCTGCAGTCCAGAGTCCGGCTGCTGAACTGGTCTGCCTGCAGTCCAGAGTCCGGCTGCTGAACTGGTCTGCCTGCAGTCCAGAGTCCGGCTGCTGAACTGGCCTGCCTGCAGTCCAGAGTCCGGCTGCTGAACTGGCCTGCCTGCAGCCCAGAGTCCGGCTGCTTAACTGGCCTGCCTGCAGCCCAGAGTCCGGCTGCTTAACTGGCCTGCCTGCAGTCCAGAGTCCGGCTCCTGAACTGGTCTGCCTGCAGTCCAGAGTCCGGCTGCTGAACTGGTCTGCCTGCAGTCCAGAGTCCGGCTGCTGAACTGGTCTGCCTGCAGTCCAGAGTCCGGCTGCTGAACTGGTCTGCCTGCAGTCCAGAGTCCGGCTGCTGAACTGGTCTGCCTGCAGTCCAGAGTCCGGCTGCTGAACTGGTCTGCCTGCAGTCCAGAGTCCTGCCGCTAAACTGGCCTGCCTGCAGTCCAGAGTCCGGCTGCTGAACTGGTCTGCCTGCAGTCCAGAGTCCTGCCGCTAAACTGGCCTGCCTGCAGTCCAGAGTCCGGCTGCTAAACTGGTCTGCCTGCAGTCCAGAGTCCGGCTGCTGAACTGGTCTGCCTGCAGTCCAGAGTCCGGCTGCTGAACTGGTCTGCCTGCAGTCCAGAGTCCGGCTGCTAAACAGCCTGCCTGTAGTCTGGACCTTTCACCAATAGAAAACATCTGGAGCATCATGAAACCGAACATCCAGGACTGCTGAGCGTCTCACCTTGTTCAGCTCCGGTGGTACATGCTCTTCACACATTCTCAGCATTGCTGTAGAGAAACAATTTGTTAAAACTAAAAAGCATTTAATTTCAAAAGATGTTGCATGTCAAATTTTATGGCTTATGCTCACACTTTTGAATCAACATGTGACATCTGACACAAAACTAACTTACCTACATACAGCCACCGAAAAAAGGCTTTAAAGTTTTTCATGCTCTTGTCAATCACCCTAAATGACAAAGGTAAAAACACAGGAGGAAAAAGAAGGACATACAAAGAAATAATTCATGTTCATGGTCAGAAACTTACTGCAGGAGTTCGTTGGCTTTGAGAGAAAAGGAGCCCACAGCTGTAATAGCGCCTACAAACACAAAACAAACATGTTTACTAATGACAAGATTCACTCAGTCACTGTATGTTTGAACTGGTACCTTCTATGGCAGCCGAATCCAAACCGAGGGGTTCGAACTTTTGCTTCCATAAGGACATTCCTCTCACCTCGCTGAGGTGATACAGCAGAGCCTCAGAGCCGCTGCAGTGATCAGGAGGAGGAGCAGATTTCATATGAGATGGAGTCAGGCAGCAGGAAGTATCGATGAAAAGTAAAACAGAAAATACCTCTGCAGGTGGCTGATCACTAGCTTCTGGATGCTGGAGTAAGAAGACTCGATGGACTGCCCGAGCTTCTTCAAGCCCTAGAATGGAAATGAAATGAACACAAGTGAAAGGACACAAAATAAACAATGCCATTTTATGCTTTATATAAATAAATTAATTTAAAAAAACAGTCTGTTTTAATTCTTCTTCGTCTCACCTTGACAGTCAGCTGGGTCATGAGAAGAGCCTGAAGTTCAGGGCTGAAAACAAATAGCCAAAAGCAAGGAAACCACATAAACTAACATGAAATCAGATCCTCCAAATGGTTTCTTTGGTACCATCTACAGCACACTCCAGACACAGCAACATAACCGTAAAGAAAAGGCCTCGTTTCCCCACCTAGACTGTCCCCACAGCAGAAGCTCCAGGAACTCATCTTGAACTTGGGTGCTTGTGTTTTTTACCTGCACAGACAGAAGATGTAATATAATACAGTATAATATAATATAACATAATACTGTATAATATAGTATAACATAATACTGTACAATATAATATAATACTCCCATTTATTCCAAAGACACACTGCATATTTTCTCTGAGAAATCACACTTTTTTTTTTTTTTTTTTCCATTTGCTGACTTTTTGTCTGACTGCACCATGAGCTTCATAGGTTGAAACTATCTGAAATTTTGCAGATGCTGTGTTATTGCTGTGTTTTAGGGAAAACAAGGGTACACCAGATAGAAAGCAACAGCATCAGCTGTTTAATCTAAACAGGAAAAGCCAGACAAGCAGCTGCTACACCTGTAAGGAAACAGAGCAGAACAGAAAAACTAAGCTGACAATCATGGGGAGCACTTGTGAAAAGACAGACAAGTTTGGGGGGGGGGGGGATCATGAATTACAACAAAAACATCATTAAGGACAACCAGCTCTGACAACAATATATTTAATTTGTTGTGACATCTTTACATATGAGTACAGCATTATAGAAGCAGACAGGGTCGGAGCTAACCTAAGGATCTACGCGGGACATACCCAATTCTTAACAGGGCTGTGAAACTAATCGAAATTTTATCGTAATTTCAATTTTTGTGTCAAACGGTCTCCAAACCGATATAATCGAGTTGAAACTATTGTTTTTTCCCCCCCATTTTTCTTCACACTATTTCTGAAAGTTAAAGTTAATTTCAGTGGCTTCCACCCGGGCAATTTGTTGGGTGTCATTCACAAAAAATGTTAGATTTGGAATGTTCAAGCATTGCACTAAAGCTTAACAAAGTTTATTTTAGAATTAAAAAAAAAAAAATTTAAATAAGAAGATCTATTTTATTCTTCAAATATAGAGAAATATGTGAATGCAGTTAATGTTCATTTCTCATCAAGATGTAAGAGAAATCCTAAATGGCCAGCCAATTATCTTTAATTATTCAAACAAACACTAAAACGTTTTGTCAAATCCATCACTAAAAGTGGAGCTATGTTGTTTTGAAACATGCTTCAATACTAAAAAACAAGTGCTTGATATGAAATGAAACATTCAGATAAGTTAGAGTAAGAAATACCAGTATACGGGGGGGGGGGGTTGAACACGTCGACATTTCTCTCAGAAATATATTTCTAGTAGATATTGACATGAAATTTTCACCAGATGTCGGCAACAACCCAAGTAATGCACACATACAAAGAAATGCTAACATTTACTGACTGAATGCAGCGTTATAAAGGACCGATACGCATGTCTGAATGCAGCGTTATAAAGGACCGGTACGCATGTCTGAATGCAGCGTTATAAAGGACCGGTACGCATGTCTGAATGCAGCATTATAAAGGACCGGTACGCATGTCTGAATGCAGCGTTATAAAGGACCGGTACGCATGTCTGAATGCAGCGTTATAAAGGACCGGTACGCATGTCTGAATGCGGCGTTATAAAGGACCGGTACGCATGTCTGAATGCAGCGTTATAAAGGACCGGTACGCATGTCTGAATGCAGCGTTATAAAGGACCGGTACGCATGTCTGAATGCAGCGTTATAAAGGACCGGTACGCATGTCTGAATGCAGCGTTATAAAGGACCGGTACGCATGTCTGAATGCAGCGTTATAAAGGACCGAGTTCACAATATTACCGCTTTCCAGTACAAGTCTGAAAGCAGCATAACACTGAATTCCAGTTCAGCCTTTGCCTGGTCTGTGTTTGTGATTGGTTTGGATGAAGGAGTGACTGTAGTATCATGCTACCTGATAGGCTACAGCAGAAAACTGTGTTTCTATATTGAACTTTTATTGACCCTTTTTTTTATATTGAAAAAACCTCTATCGATCGATATATATTGATATTGAATTATCGTCCAGCCCTTTATCAGATGTTAGCCATTTTCTCGTCAGAGCTTTTTTTGCAGCAACCAATAAAATATTAGTGAAGTCTTTGTCATTCCCTATCCATTCCTGTGGGGTTAGTCCAAATAGCACATTTTTGATGTTAAAGTCCAAGGGCATGCCTAGAATATCATTCAGTTCTTGGTGTGTCACCTTCCAAAATCTTTGTATCTTTGGACATTCCCAGAAGATATGATATTGGTTTGACCCTGAATCTCCACATTTTCTCCAACAAACAGATGCATTATCAATATAATGCGATGTCTGAGATAGTGTGATAAAATACCTCATTGAACTTTTCCAGCTAAACTCGCGCCAACAGTGAAAAAGCCCTTGTTGGTGGTTCCAGCCTCCAGACGCCTCCTGTATGGAGAAACCAGTGGAAAACGTTGCTCAGTGGGATTTTGGTCCATTTTTCCACAAACTGCCTTCAGATCTTCAAGGTTCGGGTCTCTTCTGTGAACTCGGATCTTCAGTTCTTTCAGGTCGGGTGATTGACAGGTCCGTTCTAGCAGCTTTATCTTCTTCTTCTTAAAGCAGGTGAGCGTTTCTGGTCCGTTCTAGCAGCTTTATCTTCTTCTTCTTAAAGCAGGTGAGTGTTTCTGGTCCGTTCTAGCAGCTTTATCTTCTTCTTAAAGCAGGTGAGCGTTTCTGGTCCGTTCTAGCAGCTTTATCTTCTTCTTCTTAAAGCAGGTGAGCGTTTCTGGTCCGTTCTAGCAGCTTTATTCTTCTTCTTAAAGCATGTGAGCGTTTCTGGTCCGTTCTAGCAGCTTTATTTCTTCTTCTTAAAGCAGGTGAGCGTTTCTGGTCCGTTCTAGCAGCTTTATCTTCTTCTTCTTAAAGCAGGTGAGGGTTTCTGGTCCGTTCTAGCAGCTTTATTCTTCTTCTTAAAGCAGGTGAGTGTTTCTGGTCCGTTCTAGCAGCTTTATCTTCTTCTTCTTAAAGCAGGTGAGTGTTTCTGGTCCGTTCTAGAAGCTTTATCTTCTTCTTAAAGCATGTGAGCGTTTCTGGTCCGTTCTAGCAGCTTTATCTTCTTCTTCTTAAAGCAGGTGAGCGTTTCTGGTCCGTTCTAGCAGCTTTATCTTCTTCTTCTTAAAGCAGGTGAGTGTTTCTGGTCCGTTCTAGCAGCTTTATCTTCTTCTTCTTAAAGCAGGTGAGTGTTTCTGGTCCGTTCTAGCAGCTTTATCTTCTTCTTAAAGCAGGTGAGCGTTTCTGGTCCGTTCTAGCAGCTTTATCTTCTTCTTCTTAAAGCAGGTGAGCGTTTCTGGTCCGTTCTAGCAGCTTTATCTTCTTCTTCTTAAAGCAGGTGAGCGTTTCTGGTCCGTTCTAGCAGCTTTATCTTCTTCTTAAAGCATGTGAGCGTTTCTGGTCCGTTCTAGCAGCTTTATCTTCTTCTTCTTAAAGCAGGTGAGTGTTTCTGGTCCGTTCTAGCAGCTTTATCTTCTTCTTAAAGCAGGTGAGTGATTCTGGTCCGTTCTAGCAACTTTATCTTCTTCTTTTTAAAGCAGGTGAGCGTTTCTGGTCCGTTCTAGCAGCTTTATCTTCTTCTCCTTAAAGCAGGTGAGCGTTTCTGGTCCGTTCTAGCAGCTTTATCTTCTTCTCCTTAAAGCAGGTGAGCGTTTCTGGTCCGTTCTAGCAGCTTTATCTTCTTCTTCTTAAAGCAGGTGAGTGTTTCTTGGCTGTGTGGTGGGATGGTCGTCTTCCTGAAATATCCAGCCTCTTTTTATCTTCAGCAGCTTCTGGTCCAGAATGTCTCTCTACTTTCCTCCATTCATTCTTCCTTCAATCATATGAAGTCTGTCAGTACCACATGCTAAAGAACTGCCCCCACCATGATGTTCCCACCTCCAAACTTTACTGCTGCTATGGTGATTTGGGGGTCAAGTTCGATGCCATTTCTCCTCCGAACATGTTGTGTCTTATGACATCTGCAGAGTTCAGTTCTGGTCTCATCTGACCAGACTATGTTTTCCAGAATGTCATGGGTTTGTGCAGATGCTGTGTTGCAAACTTCAAACCAGCATCAACCTGCTTCTTCTTCAGAAATGGAGTCTTGCGTGGTGTGTGTGCATGAAGGCCATGGCGGTTGAGTGCGTTCCTTCTTGTTTTCTCTGAAACAACTGTAGCTGCTGGTTCCAGGTCTTTCTGAAGCTCTCCACGAGTGGTCCTGGGCTGTTGGAGAACCTTTCTGATGATTGTTCTGACTCCTCTGTCTGAAATCTTGTGAGGAGCACCTGGCCGTGGCCGCTTTATGACCATGCCGTGTTCTTTCCACTTCCGGATGATGGTCCCAATGGTGCTCACTGGAACTTTCAGAAGTTTACAAATGCACCTGGAACCAATGCCGTCAGTGTGTTTGCAATAATAAGGTTGCGTAGGTCTTTAGACAGCTCTTTGCTTTTACCCATCATGCAATGCTTCCTGTCTGACACCTTGGTGATGAGAAACCTTTTTAAAGGCATCAATCAGGACGAAACCAGCTGATATTACTTTGCTCTGATAGGGGACAGGATTACTTTCTAAATACTGACAGACTCCAGCTGCTTTCTTGGCTTTCACATCTTTTTGTCTCCATTTCTTCATGTGTTCAATACTTATTCCCTGTTTCACTATATTACACATAACTTCATTTATGGACATAAATGTTAGCATTTCTTTGTATGTGTGCATTAGTTGGGTTGTTGCCGACATCTGGTGAAAATTTCATGTCAGTAGCTCTACTTGAAATATACTTTCTGAGATAAATGTTGGTGTATTCAATACCCCCCCCCCCCCCCCCCCACTGTATACCATATATTGCCATTTAAAACAAATACATTGTGATATATTTGGTCCATATCGCCCAGCCCTATTCCAGGGTTGTTAATCATTTAAAAACAGCAGCCATTCTGCTAAAGAAAAGCTGAAATTCAAAAACTAGCAAGATGCTTTTTTCCCCGTATTTCTAAATTCTCAACTCAGTTTAATAAATGTTTAAAAACATTTTTATGGTGTAGTTTAAAGATTTGTGTTGTGAAGGGCAGCGGGCGGGAATGTTTTTAAACTATAAAGCACTTTGAGTCACACAACCTGCTGGAAAAGCGCTTCATAAATAAAGATCGATCGATTGATTGATTGACTGATTACAATAATTGTAATAATCTTTCAAATTAAGGCTATTTCTCAGAAACTAATTACACCTGAAAATCCAAAATTGTGACACCCTAACTCATCCCAACAAAAACAGAAAAGCCTGTTTGTGTGTGTGTGTGTGTGTGCGCGAACGCAGGAATGATTTTTCCTGTTGTATACACACTTCTGTATTTCCACCAAGGAAAAAAAAGAAAACAACAAACCTGTACAAACTTGGTGAGGCGGATGTCCATCTGCATGAGGATGTCATCCCACGCTTCACACATACAGTTAAGGGAGAGGTGCAGGTACTGCAGCAGGGTGGAGATGTGGGTGAACTTGCGGGCCATCCTGGTGACCTCGGGGAGACAGTCTGATAACAATCCCGTGTCCAGCTGGAGGACGAACACAGCCGGTAAACAGAAAATGCAGCTTGGAGCAGAGAGGAGGTGTGGAAGTGGACGGGAAGTCTCACCTGAACGTAACAGATCTCTGGGTTGTTGTCAGCAGACCTGACCTCTGTGATGATGGAGAGAGACCTGAGATCACTGGACAGACTCAGACTGCGACACATCCCAGAAACCTGCAGGATGTTATTCAGTGAAACACAGTTACATCACTTTATTGACGAGTTTGCACTATTGTATCGTCTGAAACACCAAATATTGTTCAAATGCTGTCATTTTTTATTAACAGTGGCTCCTATATTTACAATAAAATCCAATGCAATGCAACTTTTGTGTTTGTGTCTGAAGTTTTATTAATTTGTCAGAATTCATTTGAGTCACGCACAATTATCATGATTGAGCAAAGCCGGCTTACCCCGCCTAAAGTTGCTATCTTGTACATCCCATAGGCATAAAGCTCCACAAAGCCATCATCTCCCCCAAGAACTAGAATGTTCAGTCTGCAAGGAAACATGCTGGTGAAAACATTTCCCATCTAAAGTTATAAAGATCTCAATCACTCAGAGTAAGCTTCGTGTACCTGACTTCTCCCAGGAGATTAAGTATCTCATCAGACTTTTCCTCACTGTGATACAAGCAGATAATACATTTACTAAATAACTCGTATTGGAGAGTAATGGGAAAATCTTAAAAATCCCCTCCCACCTGAAGATCTTTGAAGTTGTGCTGTAGCTGAGGAAGAGGGAAAGTTTGGAAGTTTAGATAAATATCATTAAATCAAAATTTGTCTTCTGATGCTGTCCCATTACCTCTTGGGAAGTGTTGGTAATTTAGGAAGGAAAAGCTTGGATTCATCCTCAGAGTTGTAAAAAGAGTTAAGGACACTGAAATATATATATAAAAAAAAGAAAAATTACATATTTTCTCACAATTTAAACAATATCTGGTATGCTCCTCAACCTCATGCATACCTGCTCTCCTCCATCACCTCCATCCAGTGCATGCAAGTTACAGGACTTTGCATCGGAAACATGTGGAGGATCTCTGCCTTCTCAACACCACAAAGGACCACCTGTTTGGTGTCTCCAAGACCGAAGGCAAGTACTGAGGTTTAAAGACAGAATAAAGGTACACGATCTTCATAACTGCATCCAGTACACCACTAAAAAGTCAAAGTTAACGGTAGTTTCTTACTTTTGCCATCTGGTCTCCAGGCAAGTGCAGTGATTTCCCTCCCAGTATATTCACTGGGAGGTAAGCTCCAGACACGCTGGAAGCTAGCCAAGCGATGTAGCAGCAGCTATGGAAAGACACAGACAAGAAAATCAGGGGGGGGGGGGGGGGGGGGATTTTCTAAAAAGAAAAAACAAACAAACAAAAATACAATATACAGGTACTACCCAAAAATGAGAAAATCCTGAAAAAGTTCATGTACTTCCATATTGTAACATTATTACATATATATTATATTATATTGTAAAAAAATCATGTATTTCCATAATTCAACCTAAAAGGTGCAATTTACATATTGCATAGACAATAATATGTGAATCAATACATTTCAAGCTTTTAATTGTTTGGATGTTGCTGATTAGAAGTTGCAGCTTAAGAAAACCTCAAATTCAAAAGTTCAAAAAAATTAGAATATTGCATGAACTCAATCAGAGAAGGGTTTTAAAGACAAAAATATCAGGCCTCCAAAAGTAAAATCTTGCATCAGTACTTAGTACTTGGTGGGGGCCCCTTTAATGACTGCCTTAACCCAGCGTGGCATGGATGCTACCAGCTTTAAGCTTGGGAAGCTTTAACCCTTCGTGGCATGGATGCTAGCAGCTCTAACCTGGCGTGGCGTGGATGCTAGCATCTCTAACACCGCGTGGCGTGGATGCTAGCATCTCTAACCCCGCGTGGCGTGGATGCTAGCATCTCTAACCCCACGTGGCGTGGATGCTAGCATCTCTAACCCCGCGTGGCGTGGCTGCTAGCATCTCTAACCCCGCGTGGCGTGGATGCTAGCACCTCTAAGCCAGCGTGGCACGGATGCTAGCAGCTTTAACCCGGCGTGGCATGGATGCTAGCACCTCTAAGCCAGCGTGGCACGGATGCTAGCAGCTTTAACCCGGCGTGGCATGGATGCTAGCAGCTTTAACCCGGCGTGGCATGGATGCTAGCAGCTCTAACCCGGCGTGGCATGGATGCTAGCAGCTTTAACCCGGCGTGGCATGGATGCTAGCAGCTTTAACCGGACTTGGCATGGATGCTAGCAGCTTTCACCCGGCGTGGCATGGATGCTACCAGCTTTAACCCGGCGTGGCATGGATGCTACCAGCTTTAACCTAGCATTGCATGGATGCTACCAGCTTTAAGCTTGGGAAGCTTTAACCAGGCGTGGCATGGAGGCGAGCAGCTTTAACCCGGCGTGGCATGGATGCTAGCAGCTCTAACCTGGCGTGGCATGGATGCTAGCAGCTTTAACCCGGCGTGGCATGGGGGCGAGCAGCTTTAACCCGGCGTGGCATGGAGGCGAGCAGCTTTAACCCGGCGTGGCATGGATGCTAGCAGCTTTAACCCGGCGTGGCATGGATGCTAGCATCTCTAACCCGGCGTGGCATGGATGCTACCAGCTTTAACCTGGCGTGGCATGGATGCTAGCTGCTCTAACCCGGCGTGGCATGGATGCTAGCAGATTTAACCCTGCATGGCATGGATGCTAGCAGCTCTAACCCTGCATGGCATGAATGCTAACAGCTCTAACCCGACGTGGCATGGATGCTAGCAGCTCTAACCCAGCGTGGCATGGATGCTAGCAGCTTTAACCCGGCGTGGCATGGATGCTAGCACCTCTAACCCAGGGTGGCATGGATGCTAGCAGCTTTCAACCCGGCGTGGCATGGATGCTAGCAGCTTTAACCCGGCGTGGCATGGATGCTAGCAGCTCTAACCCGGCGTGGCATGGATGCCAGCAGCTCTAACCCGGCGTGGCATGGATGCTAGCAGCTTTAACCTGGCATGGCATGGATGCTAGCAGCTTTAACCTGGCATGGCATGGATGCTAGCAGCTCTAACCTGGCATGGCATGGATGGTAGCAGCTCTAACCCGGCGTGGCATGGATGCTAGCAGCCTTAACCCGACTTGGCATGGATGCTAGCAGCCTTAACCCGGCGTGGCATGGATGCTACCAGCTTTAACCTGGCGTGGCATGGATGCTACCAGCTTTAACCTGGCGTGGCAGGGATGCTACCAGCTTTAACCCGGCGTGGCATGGATGCTAGCAGCTTTAACCCGGCGTGGCATGGATGCTAGCAGCTTTAACCCGGCGTGGCATGGATGCTAGCAGCTTTAACCCGGCGTGGCATGGATGCTAACCCAGGGTGGCATGGATGCTAGCAGCTTTAACCCAGCGTGGCATGGATGCTAGCAGCTCTAACCCAGCGTGGCATGGATGCTAGCAGCTTTAACCCGGCGTGGCATGGATGCTAGCAGCTTTAACCCGGCATTGCATGGATGCTAGCAGCTTTAACCCGGCGTGGCATGGATGCTAGCAGCTTTAACCCGACGTGGCATGGATGCTAGCAGCTTTAACCTGGCATGGCATGGATGCTAGCAGCTCTAACCCGGCGTGGCATGGATGCTAGCAGCCTTAACCCGACTTGGCATGGATGCCAGCAGCCTTAACCCGGCTTGGCATGGATGCTAGCACCTTTAACCCGGCATGGCATGGATGCTACCAGCTTTAACCTGGCGTGGCATGGATGCTAGCAGCTTTAAGCTTGGGAAGCTTTAACCCGGCGTGGCATGGATGCTAGCAGCTTTAACCCGGCATTGCATGGATGCTAGCAGCTTTAACCCGGCGTGGCATGGATGCTAGCAGCTTTAACCCGGCTTGGCATGGATGCTAGCACCTTTAACCCGGCATGGCATGGATGCTACCAGCTTTAACCTGGCGTGGCATGGATGCTAGCAGCTTTAAGCTTGGGAAGCTTTAACCCGGCGTGGCATGGATGCTAGCAGCTTTAACCCGGTGTGGCATGGATGCTAGCAGCTTTAACCCGGCGTGGCATGGATGCTAGCAGCTTTAACCCAGCGTGGCATGGATGCTAGCAGCTTTAACCCGGCGTGGCATGGATGCTAACCCGGCGTGGCATGGATGCTAGCAGCTTTAACCCGGCGTGGCATGGATGCTAGCAACTCTAACCCGGCGTGGCATGGATGCTAGCAGCTTTAACCCGGCGTGGCATGGATGCTAGCAGCTTTAACCCGGCGTGGCATGGATGCTAGCAGCTCTAACCTTGCATGGCATGGATGCTAGCAGCTCTAACCCGGCGTGGCATGGATGCTAGCAGCCTTAACCCGACTTGGCATGGATGCTAGCAGCCTTAACCCGACTTGGCATGGATGCTAGCAGCCTTAACCCGGCGTGGCATGGATGCTAGCACCTTTAACCCGGCGTGGCATGGATGCTAGCACCTTTAACCCGGCATGGCATGGATGCTACCAGCTTTAACCTGGCGTGGCATGGATGCTACCAGCTTTAACCTGGCATGGCATGGATGCTACCAGCTTTAAGCCTGGGAAGCTTTAACCCGGCGTGGCATGGATGCTAGCAGCTTTAACCCGGCATGGCATGGATGCTAGCATCTCTAACCCGGCGTGGCATGGATGCTACCAGCTTTAAAGTTGTACTTCCATGGTCATTTCATTAATATTTCTGTGTTCTCCATTATTATTGAATGCATTCTGCATCGTTTCTGTTTAAAAAAACCTTCTGGTATCTTTGTATCCAGCTGTATTTGTATACCAGAAGAGAGGCTTGTGGTCCAACGGCAGCTTTTCCGGGTCCTTCTCATGAATTTCCGTCTGATTGGCTGCCTCTCATCAGTGTATGAAGGAAGCTCCGCCCTCCGCTCTTATTTCGCTACAGACAGGAAATAGAGCCGACAAACAAGTTTGTTCCGCCATGCTAACAAACAGTTAGCTAATTAGCTTCTCAACTCCGAAGCTACAGTCGTGCCGTCTTTACTTCTAGTGTGTAGTGGAGGGTTACCTGCCTTCCAATGGACAGATAGAAACCCCATGTGGGATACGCTATTTGAAATGTTGACGTAGAAGTGCAAAGCTGTTCCCGATTCGCTCGCTTCGAGGCATGGATGCTACCAGCTTTAAGCTTGGGAAGCTTTAACCCGGCGTGGCATGGATGCTAGCAGCTCTAACCCGGCGTGGCATGGATGCTAGCAGCTCTAACCTGGTGTGGCATGGATGCTAGCATCTCTAACCCAGCGTGGCATGGATGCTAGCCGCTTTAACCCGGCGTGCCATTGATGCTAGCAGCTTGTGGCATATCTCAGCTGTTATGGAGACCAACATGCTTCCATCACATCCTTGAGCTCTTCTTTATTGTTTGCTCTCTTCCCGTTTAGCTTTCTCTGACGATGTCCCACATGTTTTCAATGGGGTTCAGGTCAGGTGGGTTTGCGGGCCAATCCAGCATGGTGATCCATGGTTGTTGAAGCAGGATTTTGTAGTTTTGGCAGTGTGGGCAGGTGCCAAGTCCTGCTGGAAGATGAAGTCTGCATCCCCATACAGCTGGTCCACTGAAGCAAGCATGAAGGTCTCCAAAATGTCCTGGTAGACGGCTGCATTGATGCTGGACTTGATGAAGCTCACAGGTCCATTCCTTATGAAGTCCTCCACACATCTGAAAGGCCCTTTCCTGACCATCTTCTCCAGGCTGCTGTCAGCCCTCCGGCTTCTACACCGTTTTCTTCCACACTTCTTCCTTCCACTTAAAGGAGCCCTATCATGAAAAATGGACTTTTAAGAGCTTTTCAGCATGTCAGTGTGTTATTTCCTTATCAAGAAATGATTTAAATCGTTATTTTTCTTCATTCATGCATATTTGAATAATCTACATGAATATTTAAACCAAGCGCTACCTCCCTGCAAACGGCTGACTACCCACCCCGTTACGTATGAACGTGGCACCAATCACGAAAGTCCAAATGCGCACGCTCAGTATCGTAGCAAGACGCCCTCTGTTGAACAGAAACTCAGAGAATCCTATACACACTCTCTGAGGAAGAAACTAACACCTGCAGGAAGATTTCCTCAGAGACAAGCAGCCATCAGCTAACAGACGTTTGCTCCAGAGTTCAGGAGAATTTTCTTCCTTTTTTTTTTTTTAAGCTCTAGAGGACAGCAAGTTGGGAAAAATGCAGTTACGTTCAGCGTGGTTATGTTCAGCGTGTACTGGATGAATCGACTTGCCAGAAGCGGTTGGATTTTAACTTCAGGAGCAGGGGGAAAAAAACTCAACTTCGTGTGTGAACTTCCCTCCTGACAACTTCATGAATCTCGGCAGTAAAGTGTTTTTTTCTCTGGGATTACTTCTGAAACCTGACGCAGTTCCTACTATAAAAACGCGCATGGACAGACAACAACACTGGTGAGTCAACACATCTCTC
Organism: Atherinomorus stipes; assembly: GCA_023101725.1. NCBI lineage: Eukaryota > Metazoa > Chordata > Actinopteri > Atheriniformes > Atherinidae > Atherinomorus > Atherinomorus stipes. The sequence continues at coordinate 142,036 of JALJCO010012806.1, forward strand.
AGCTCAGCGCTAACTGTTAGGCTATGATTTGTTCGCTAATTTACTTCTTGTCAGGGGTCTCTGTGGTACTTCTGTGGTACTGCGTGTACTTCAAACTCCATATCAGACTCTGGGTCGAGCGCATACAGCTCCATAACAGGCTGCTCCGTTTGATCCCGTCGATCGGAGTAATTATCCATCAATGTTTACTACTAACATCCACATGAGAGCTGCCGGTGCCGGTGCTACAGACAATATTGTGACCCTTCAGAATAAGTGTCTCTTCCGGGGCGACGTCATGAAATGGGCGTAAAACATGCTGCAATTGGTCGAGAGCTCCGCGGTTCAGTACAGTCAGCCATCTTACTTCCGTGTTGGAAATTAGATGCATCGAAAAACTAATATTTAACACCAAATTAGTTTCTATAGTAACGATGGGAACATATCTAGCTTATAAATGCCTATATTTGACTTTTGGAACATTTGAAAAGCATGATACAGCTCCTTTAACTGTCCATTAATGTGCTTTGAGACAGCACTCTGAGAACATCCAGCTTCTTTTCTATCACTTTTTGTGTCTTTCCACCTTGTGCGAGGGAGTCAATGATGGTTTTCTGCACAACTGTCAGATCAGCATCTTCCCCATGATTGTGAATTCTTCAAAACCAAGACAGAGACTTTTTAAAGGCTCAGGGTACTTATGGAGGTGTTTGGATTACTGACCTGATTAGAATGTGACACTCTGAACCTACAATACTGGAGCTTTTCACAATATTCTCAGTTTATGAGTTTTTGATTTAGAGGTTTTCTGAAGCTGCAACTTCTAATCAGCAACATCTAAACAAATAAAAGCTTAAAATACATTGATTCACATATTATTTGTCTATACAATATGTAAATTGCACCTTTTAGGTTGAATTATGGAAATACATGATTTTTTTTTCAGGATATTCTAATTTTTTGGGTAGTACCTGTACACTGCCTGGACAAAATAAGTGGCCACCTGGATTTAACTAACCAAACAGGTACGAGCCTCCTATTGGATAATTACTGCATGGGCGATTATCTTTCAGCTGGCAACAAGTTATTTAACCCCAACTGGTGCAATGACTTGCTTCTCATTTCCTAAACAACCATGTGGAAAGACACATCCGTGGTCGTGGAAAATATGTTAGTCTGTCTGAGAAGGGTCAGATCATTGGCATCAAGAGGTGAAAACATCTAAGGAGATGCAGAAACTACTAAAACTGGGTTCAGAACAGTCCAACGCATTATGAAAAACTGGAAGGATAGTGGTCCATCGTCTTCCAGGAAGAAATGTGGCCGGAAAGGCAGATGAAGTGATGCAGCATCATGCCTAGTGCTACTGTATGAGCCTGTGGGGGCAGTGTGATGATCTGGGGTTGCTGCAGTTGCTCAGGTCCAGGTTCAGCAACAGTATGAGCTCAGATAATGAGGTCAGCTGATACCTGAATATACTGAATGAGCAGGTTACTCCGTCATTGGTTGAAATGAAATAAAAAAAATACTTAATTCATCCCAGAAGGGAAATTCAGGATTGTAAAAGCTCACTTTTTTTTTTTTTTTAAACAAAAAAAAAAAGTCAGTCAGTCTTGTTCTTCAGGGTGATGCTGCTGGTAGGAATGAATTTCTGTATCTCTCCGTCCTACAGTGAACCTGACGCAGCCTCCCACAGAACACACTCTGCTGATTCTTCACCGTGTTGTGGAGAGGATGGGAAGTGTCCTCCATCATCTTCATCAGCTTGTGCAGCATTCTTTTCTTAACGATCAGCTCCAGTGGCTCCAGAGTTATCCCCTAGCACAGAACCAACGTTCTTGATCAGCTTGTTTAGTTTCTTCAAGTCTGACATCTCACATCATGGAAGTCCTGGAGAGACTCTTACTGGCTCACCTCAACAAGCAAGTGAACACCTTTCAGGACCCATTACAGTTCGCATATGGTATTGGGCTTGGGGTTGAAGACGCCATCATCTTCCTGCTTCAGAGAGCCCACTCTCATCTGGACCAGTCAGGCAGCACTTTGAGGGTCATGTTCTTTGATTTTTCAAGTTCCTTTAATACTATTCAGCTGCTTTGCTATGTGAGAAGCTCCATAACTTCCAGGTGGATCCTCCACAACCACCTGGATTTACGACTACCTAACAAACAGACCACAGTTTGTAAGACTGAAAGGTTGTGTGTCTGAGATGGTGGTCAGCAGCACTGGAGCACCACAAGGAACTGTACTCTCACCATTCCTCTTTACACTGTACACCTCAGACTTCCAGTACAACTCTGATCCTGTTATCTGCAGAAATACTCTGATGACTCTGCAGTTGTGGGGTGTATCAGTGATGGACAAGAAGCCGAGTACAGGGAACTGGTCAGTCAGTTTGTGAAATGGTAACAATCAGCTCATCTTAAATACCAGCAAGACTAAAGAGATGATTGTTGACTTCAGGAGGAGCAAGAATAAGCAGCATAGTCCTGTCTACATCCTGGAAGAGGAGGTGGAGGTGGTGGAGAACTACAAATACCTTGGAGTTCAGCTGGACAACAGACTCGACTGGAAATGCAACAGTGACTACATCTACAAGAAAGGTCTGAGCAGACTCTACTTCTTAAGGAAGCTGAGATCATTCAACGTCTGCACCAAGATGTTGCAGATCTTCTACAAGTCTGTTGTGGAAAGTGCAATTAGCTTTGCAGCATCTGCTGGGGCGCAGCATCAGAACCAGAACCAGAACCAGGACCAGGACCAGGACCAGGACCAGGACCAGAACCAGAACCAGGACCAGAACCAGAGACTTGAAGAAACTAAACAAGCTGATCAAGAAAGCTGGTTCTGTGCTGGGGAGAACTCTGGAGCCGATGATCGTTCAGAAAAGAATGCTGCACAAGCTGATGAAGATGACGGAGGATTCTTCCTCCTCTCCACAACACGGTGAAGAATCAACAGAGTGTGTTCAGTGGGAGGCTGCATCAGGTTCACTGTAGGACGAGAGAGATACAGAAATTCATTCCTGCCAGCAGCATCACCCTGAAGAACAAAACTGACTGGCTTATTATGTTTATTTAAAAAAAAAAAAAAAAAAAAAAAAAAAAGAGTGAGCTTTTACAATACTGAATTTCCCTTCTGGGATGAATAAAGTATTTTTAATTTCAAATGAAGTTCTTAACAGATAAAGTAGAGAAAAATAGGATCCAGCAACCTCTGCAACCCTGAATTGGATAAGCGGTACGGAAAATGAATGGATGCATATATATATATATATATATACATACATAAATGAATTAATTAATTATTAATACTGGATTTTAAACCCACCTCTCCAGTTGTGTTGGCCAAAGCGATCAGATCCCTCTTTGGAGACCAGGCCATACACAGAACTGGGTTTGGGAGCTGCTTCTCTCCGACTTGTCGAAAGGCAGGCATGTTGTGAACTATAAAAGAAAAAGAAAAGGTTTTTTATGTTTGTTTGTTTGTGAGATAGATGAATAAACGTAAATAAAAACATAACCTTGACACAATCTGACAGGTTTTAGAAAAATAAAAACAGCTTTCCATTATTTACTACATACAGCTGCACCGTTGTTTATTTAGGGCCTTATCATTTAGTAAATAGACAAGGAAAACAACAAAACTAAACCATCAGTTGTTTAGATAATTTATAAATAGATTGACTTTATCCTTTATTTGAAAGATATACAAACATTTGCCTTTTATGTGTGGTTAACATCAAACGTGGCACGAAATGAAACGCAGCCAGAAACCTTTTCAAATAAGACATTTATTGGCGGGTTAAAATGAACTACATTTAACAAAGTCACAAATATTATATCATAAAATCTGAGAGTCAAGGTCCCTGTCTGGAATAGATACCAGCGAGCATCTTGGAGCTTTACTCACCGTGAAGATCCTGTTCCACAAACTGTTATGCTAGCAAGTTTGTTAGCAAGCACGCTCAGCTAATGCAGAGAGAATCTCATTATCGCTTTCCACTGCATCGCAACTTATACCAGAGTACCTGAAAATAATACAACACGACACCTACACCCAACGACCACAGCGAACCTTCCAATGAAAGCTTTATCTTCTGCTGTTTTCACAACTACGCGGACACCGCCACATTATCTTTCCGACCAATCACTGCGGAGCAACGGCAAGCGCGAAGAGGCAAAACTGCTCAGAAGAGAAACGCGATTCCTTTGGGTGGGTGGGTGGGGGGGGATCTGAAAGTCTATTTATTTAAGTAAGTAAGTAGTAAGTAAGTAAGTAAGTAAGTAAGTAAGTAAGTAAGTGAGTGAGTGAGTAAGTAAGTAATAAAGTAAGTAAGTAAATAAATAAATAAATAATAGAAAGGCATTGAAAAAGAAAAAGATATACTTTATTAATAAATATTGTGATTGTGAAAAATTGTGATAATAACACAAAATTAACTTGAATTAAATAAACATAAATTGAATATTGAAATGGTTGGATTTAGAAGAAAACTGGACCAGCAGCATTTAACAGCTTTTATGGTTTAATATTTGGCACGGTTTGGTGATATTTCAACTTTTGCTGACATTATTTTAGCAGGTTTTGCTCTATTAATAGTGTTTCCATTGTGCGAACATTAGTGTAATGCAGAGGTTCTCAAACTGGGGGCGGGCTCTGTCAGGGGGGGGGCAACCAGGCCTATAGTTTTTGTACTTCTAACAAAAAAATAGGCATATTCTTTAAAGTATTAATGAACAAATGATGATGATTCAAGAGGCATTGACCCCCCCCCCCCCCCCCCCAATGGAGTGCATTTTTCATGTATCTCATGGTTAATGTTTGGGTGCATGTGGTAGCGGTGGTGGGATGGGGGGCTTGACATTATCATTTCCAATGAAAAGGGGGGCCCTGCAGAAACAGTTGGAGAACCACTGGTTTAATGAAGCTGAATATATGAATAAAGATATGAATGTAAAAAAAATGCTCATATTAAAGCTAATAAATGAGACTTTGAGGTTGTCTTTTGCGTCTGGGTATAAATATGCATAAAGACTAAACCTTAAAGGTGCAGCCTGTGATAAAATCAAAGGTCAACGACAGAAACATTTAATATTTCGTTAATACCCGTGATCTCAGTAATATCGAATCACTTTACGAAAATAACTGTTACATTTTTATTAACTTAGAATGAGCCAAGAAAACAAAATAAAAAACATTAAGACATTCAGTTAAAACAGAAAAATCTAAAACAAAAATTAGATAAAATGCAAGAAATAAAACAATTAACAGATGTTTTGATAAAGTCTGAGATTTAAAAATCTGCAGACCTGCAGTTTTCTGGGAGGTTGTGAGGAGTATTAAGCTGAACGCTGCCTCTGCCTCCGATTAAAATTTTCATTCGCGATTAATCGCATGTTTGATTCTCGGTGTTTTTCTCCTTTAAACGTGCTGATATATCAAGAAAATGCTGCAACCGTTGGTTAACCTGTTAAAACTAACAGACAGAAATCTGGGACTAGTCCTGGACCTGAAATCTGGGACTAGTCCTGGACCTGAAATCTGGGACCAGTCCTGGACTCAGACCTGAAATCTGGGTCTAGTCCTGGACTCAGACCTGAAATCTGGGACTAGTCCTGGGGCCTGTACGACGAAGCCGGATTAACATGCCCGGGATTTCTCTCAGTTACCTGGGTTGACTTAACCAGACATCTGCGGTCTTGATAAACGGTACTATGAAGCTGGTTATCAACTCGGTAACTCAACCCAGGGTTTTCCAATCTTAATCAGTGCGCGCTCACATAAAAGAGGCGGCGTTGGAAGCATCTGACCAATCGCAGACATGGAGAAACAGAGAGCGACATATTTCACCATGGAGGAGCAGACGATGATACTTAAGAAATATGTAGAATTCAGGATCATCATTCCTGAATGATAACACGACATTATGATTCAGGAATGATAATAAATGGCTCCATTTATGCTGCAGCAACACAGTCGCCGCAGCAAAAGCCAGGAATTAATGCTGGCTGTTAATGCGCAGCAAGTCCGTGCGATTGTACAATCATGGAACAATATCGGACTCTGATCATTTAGTGTTCATCACACTACAGCGCTTCCTCAGTATATTTGCTTCTCATACTGTGCATATGGATATTTTAGGCTCATATCGTTGAACGTGTTGTAACCCTTCACCATGCCGGCATGGGTGGGTGTGCGCTCCATAAATTCATGTTTTCTACATGTGTGACCTCTTAATCACATTATTTCAGATGCAACCCCGCAGCGCAAGACGATCATGGGAACAAGTAAAGAACAAATACAAATATATAATCTAAACCGGCCAGTGACGAGATTCTATGCTGCCACGCTCTTTCATGAATGAATGGAATTTCATTTAATATTTGTGCAGCCCACAGGGAAAAAGCGTGTATTACATGACATGTTTTTATACGTTTTCAGTGTCGCCAACGGTGTGCATCAAACTACCAGTGAATGAATGAATGAATAAATAAATGAATGACGTTTTACTGAGTGGGACCGTGAGCATAATTCGGCCACAAAAAATAAGCTTTTCAGCTACATCAGTACAGCACTAATTTTTTTTTTCACTGGAGGTGAGGCGTTGGTCTATATCAAAATTAATTCAATTAGTCTCACATTAATAAAACCTCAGTGTGATGCAGAGCATCTGTGGTGTTGTCGGTGTCCGGCTGCGATGCGTTACATTAGTGATGTTCGGCTCTAACAGCTGACAGATGTAACGGAGTCCAGCAGAGGAAAACCTACATCTTTCATATAAAGTGTCATGTGGCAAATCAAAAGGGCACCATCTCTGAATATCTCTCTCTTCTAAGAACTCCTCTCACGATCTGCGCACCGGCATGACAGGATCTTCTAAAAATGGGCAGGCCATTTTCCAAGAGTGCTGATTGGTCAGGGAGTGGTGCTTTCATAGTCGGAGATCTCTTATCCAGAACTTAACCTGGTCCAGACCAGGTTAGGCGTTCAGCATAAGTTACCGGGGAGATATAACCCGATCAGAAGTGAACCAGCGTCATAGGACGAAAAACCCAGGGTTAAGCCTGAAGTTACCTCGATAAGAGAAAATCCGGCTTCGTCGTACAGGCCCCTGGACTCGGACCAGAAATCTGGGACTAGTCCTGGACTCAGACCTGAAATCTGGGACTAGTCCTGGACTCAGACCTGAAATCTGGGACTAGTCCTGGACTCAGACCTGAAATCTGGGACTAGTCCTGGACTCAGACCTGAAATCTGGGACCAGTCCTGGACTCAGACCTGAAATCTGGGACTAGTCCTGGACTCAGACCTGAAATCTGGGACTAGTCCTGGACTCAGACCTGAAATCTGGGACCAGTCCTGGACCTGAAATCTGGGACCAGTCCTGGACTCAGACCTGAAATCTGGAACTGTCCTGGACCTGAAATCTGGGACCAGTCCTGGACTCAGACCTGAAATCTGGGACTAGTCCTGGACTCAGACCTAAATTTCAGCATCACATTAAAGGGCTGATGTCTCAGCAGGACTAAGAAAAACTGGTCCATTCATCCATCTTCAGTAGTCCACAAGTACTGTGATGGTGTCCATGCAGGTCTGCCTATGAAGTCCATCAGACAGCTGCAGTTAGTCCAGAATGCTGCTGATCCAGTCCTCACATCTGGACTCTGGTTTCCTGTTTGACAAAGAACTGACTTCAGAATCCAGATGTTAGTTTACCAGCGCTGAAGGTTTAGGACCAAATTTCTGTTCCCAGAGTCAGAACTAAACCTGAAGAGGCAGCGTTCAGTTTTTAAGCTCCTCACATGTGGAACAAACTCGCAGAAAACTGAAGATGATGAAACTCAGTAGTTTAAAGGTTACGTCCCTGTAACACTCCATCCTGTGACACTTCCTTTCCACTTTGTGGTACTTCCTGTTACCAGTTTCACGGTGCAATTAGCTAAATGACCTGCACCTGTTGGTTATAGGCTGAGTCTACTTAAAGGAAGAGTACACCACAACATGCTGTGCCTTCATTTTCTACTCACCCTCATGCTGAGCAAGACTTTGGAGCACTTTTTTAATATCTCAAATGCAGCCGGAGATCAGACAGGTTTTCATTTTCCCCCAACTTTCATATAATGGAGTTCACCGGCAACTGAACCAAAAAGGTCCATAAAAGTCCACAAAATGAAGGCACAGCATTCTGTGGTGTACTATTCCTTGAAGCTGTGTGTCATGTTGCAATCTGCACACCACAAAGTGCACAGACGACGTAGGCTACAGAGTGTGCTACGAAGTCCACGCACTCCGAAGCCGCCTTCTGAAACGGCTGCTGAAATGGGACATCCTAGCCATCGAGAATTCCCTATAGTGCTCCAGTTCCGTTGCTTAGCAACTGCAGACTCCACAGCTGTCTAGTGACAGCATTCTTTCCACTTATTCCTTCAGATATGATGTACAAACTAAATTGGAACCGGACATTTTCTTTCTTTTTCATTTATCAGTCGTTACCTGAACATTAACACCCCATTAACCGCTTGTTAACACCTGAATAATATCAAACAAACGCATTTTCGGAGGCAAAAAGTCTCATTTTAAGCTTGTCCGCATATTCCTAAAGGGACTGGAGGCAAGATTAAGAAATGAAACTCTGCGACTGGTGCTTCAGGTACCTGCAGCCACAAGCCAAGCCGACACGGGAGCACAAAGTGAAGCTTTAATGTTGTTTACTACGCTTTTTCTTCGTAGTTCCACGTTTTAATGTCTTTCAGTTGATCTGGATCGTTTGCTGACGGCAGAAGAATCCATAACTATCACTTACAGTGTTTGAATTTACCGTAACTGTCTTCTTCTTGTATCAAAACTGTCGGGGATGCGGATGCAGCATCATTTGACGTCACATCTGCAGGACAGCGCGGGAAATTCAGACACCGAATTGCAGCTTTATGCAGCACACAGGCTGTTCAAGGCAACGGAGAGAAACGTGGTGGAAACGTTCTTTTTGGTTTTTAACGCTTCATCACCCATTAGTATGAAAAAACGGACATGCTTGTTTATTCTTTCGAAGTTCCTGCCTCTAGTCCCTTTAAATATTCCACAGACTCTGTTGTTTCTAATGGGTAAACACTTCATTTAACACTTAAAAATCCACAACTATATCCAAATATTAATATTACGCTAGTAGTTGTGCTGCTTATTCTCCCGCATCTTGTGCGCAATGATTTCTGGGATAGGCGAGGCCACAAAGGATACATCAAATGTATCCTTTGTTTCAGGCCAAATGGAGTGAGTTTTGAGGGTAGATTCAGAGGCTGATTCAGACATTTTTTAATTGGGACAGTACTTGATGCGCTCCTGTGACGTATGCAGCCGACAAATCCACACTTCACAGTGTGCAGATGCAACACGAGACACAGCTTAAGAATCCTTGTTTATCTTTCTTGTTCTCTTCTTTCCCTGCAGCAGCTGCACCACCTTTTGGGTACAACCTTTTTTTTTATTTTGCAACAAATGACAGCTTTTTGTTCACAGCTCTGGTGTGGTGTCCATTGTTATGTATGATTATTGAGCCAACCGTAACATAATAATAGAGGCTTGTCCGGGACCCTACGGGCTGTCGTTGGTTTTTGTTGTTTTTTATTGTTGGGGTTTAGATTTTTTTTATCTGCCAATGACAGGCTGCCGAACCAGGTGGTGATGGCAAAAGTAAGACAGATTCAACCATGGAGTGGTAAAAGATTTCCATTACAGGGAGTGCAGAATTATTAGGCAAATGAGTATTGTGACCACATCATCCTCTTTATGCATGTTGTCTTGCTACAAGCTGTATCGGCCCAAAGCCTACTACCAATTAAGCATATCAGGTGATGTGCATCTCTGGAATGAGAAGGGGTGGGTCTAATGACATCATCACCCTATATCAGCTGTATTAGGCAAACAGAATTATTAGGCAACTTAACAATAAACAAATATATCCCCATTTCAATGATTTATTCTCACCAGGGAAACCAATATAACAGCTCAGCATTCACAAATATACATTTCTGACATTCAAAAACCAAACAAAAACAAATCAGTGAGCAATATAGCCACCTTTCTTTGCAAGGACACTCAAAAGCTGCCATCCATGGATCCTGTCAGTGTTTTGATCTGTTCACCATCAACATTGCGTGCAGCAGCAACCACAGCCTCCCAGACACTGTTCAGAGAGGTGGACTGTTTTCCCTCCTTGTAAATCTCACATTTGATGAGGGACCACAGGTTCTCTATGGGGTTCAGATCAGGTGAACAAGGAGGCCATGTCATTAGTTTTTCTTCTTTTAGACCCTTTCTTGCAGCCACGCTGTGGAGTACTTGGATGCGTGTGATGGAGCATTGTCCTGCATGAAAATCAGGTTTTTCTTGAAGGATGGACTTCTTCCTGTACCACTGCTTGAAGAAGGTGTCTTCCAGAAACTGGCAGTAGGACTGGGAGTTGAGCTTGACTCCATCCTCAACCCGAAACGGCCCCACAAGCTCATCTTTGATGATAGCAGCCCATACCAGTACTCCACCTCCACCTTGCTGGCGTCTGAGTGGGACTGGAGCTCTCTGGCCTTTACCGATCCAGCCGCGGGCCCATCCATCTGGCCCATACCAGTACCCCACCTCCACCTTGCTGGCGATTCCGGCCCCCCCCCCCCCGCCCCCCCCCCCCCCCCGAGGCTTCACCGGCCCCCCCCCCCCCCCCTCTGAGTGGGACTGGAGCTCTCTGGCCTTTACCGATCCAGCCACGGGCCCATCCATCTGGCCCATCCAGACTCACTCTCATTTCATCAGTCCATAAAAGCTTAGAAAAATCAGTCTGAGATATTTCTTGGCCCAGTCTTGACGTTTCAGCTTGTGTGTCTTGTTCAGTGGTGGTGGTTATTCAGCCTTTCTTACCTTGGCCATGTCTCTGAGTATTGCACACCTTGTGCTTTTGGGCACTCCGGTGATGTTGCAGCTCTGAAATATGGCAAAACTGCTGGCAAGTGGCATCTTGGCAGCTGCATGCTTGACTTTTCTCAGTTCATGGGCAGTTATTTTGCGCATTGGTTTTTCCACATTTCTTGCGACCCTGTTGACTATTTTGAATGAAACGCTTGATTGTTGGATGGTCACGCTTCAGAAGCTTGGACATTTTAAGAGTGCTGCATCCCTCTGCAAGATATCTCACTATTTTTGACTTTTCAGAGCCTGTCAAGTCCCTCTATGACCCATTTTGTCAAAGGAAAGGAAGTTGCCTAATAATTCTGTTTGCCTAATACACCTGATATAGGGTGATGATGTCATTAGACCACACCCCTTCTCATTACAGAGATGCACATCACCTGATATGCTTAATTGGTAGTAGCTTTGGGCCTATACAGCTTGGAGTAAGACAACATGCATAAAGAGGACGATGTAGTCAGAATACTCATTTACCTAATAATTCTGCACTCCCTGTAGTTTGCTGCACACCCCAAACTGGTTGAGCACCCAGAGAAAGTGCAGTCGCTGCTGTGATTTTTTGCACACAGCATCTGTATTTTCATTAAAACAAAACTTACTGTCTAGGACAACACCAAGGTGTTAAAAACTGTTGACGCGCTCCATTGTCTCCCCCTTAATCACAGTTAAAAGTGGTGGGTTTGGTTTCTTTCTAAATCAATACACATATCCTTTGTTTTTGTCACATGTCAGTTTAAAAACGATTTGTCACACCAGTGGATAAAATCATCCACCACTGGCCCCAGGGGTGAGTCATCAGCAAACTTCAGAATATGTCTTACTGGATGTAGGCTTCCACAGTCATCAGTGTACAGATACAGATTTTGAAGTCGATTCTTTGTCAGGTGTAACAGATATAATTTATGAGCCCCAAAATGTGACATGAGGAGTCACGTCAAATGTAAGCCTTATGAAAATGTTACAGTCGTGATGGGGTCAGCGACATCGTATTATGTAATCATGGCAAACATGAGTCATTTAAAGGCATCAAAATTTACTTCTGCTAGTTTGGTGAGAACATACCGCTCCACCATTTCTTTGATCAATCTACGGAGCAATCAGAGTAGACAGTAGTCATGTTATGATACAGTCATCCTCAAAATTATTCATACTCTCCTGTTAAATAAGTAAAAAATAAATAAATCAGCTTCCAGTAAAATAAATTGAAATTGACAAAAGTAATAATATATAAAAAATTTATGAAAATCCTGACATTGATTTTGAATTGTGGTTCAACATGTTAGGACTCGATGCTGATACAAAGGGACCCAAATGCAGAACTCACAGGAAGGCTTTTATTTGCAAACAGGTAAGGTTGGGGATGACCAGAAGCTTGGCTGGCAGGACAAAGATAGGCACTCCAGGGGCAGGCAGCAGCAGGCAGGGAATCCTGGCGCAAGAATCAAGGTGAGATGTTTTGCAGAGATATATATAAGTCAAGAATAAAAAGGCTGGTTCTCACTACCACCGATGGCAAGCAGAAGAACTGGCAACGACTTGTAGGTGAGGAGCGTCTTTAAAGCAGATGGCTGATGAGGAGATGAACTGCAGGTGTGAGGACCGGAACAGGTGAGACCAATGACAAGGACCTGCCTGCCACTGCAGAGTAGTCCCTGGAGTGCCTGAAAAGAACAACAAAAAACCTGCCCACATAGTGGGCAGTCTTGATCCTAACACAACAAAAAATATTAAAAACAAACACAGAAAAAATATAACAAGTAAACAAGCATGATGGGGCTCTGAAGCTAAAATGTTGTTGAGCAACACCCTGGGTGTGTCTCATGTTGAAGTCTGCAGACTGATGCGGATTGGTCGGCTGCATACGTCACAGCAGCGCACCAAGTCCTGTCCCGTTTCAAAAACGTCGGGAGGATCCTCCGAATCCAGCCTCCAAACCTGCACTCTGTTTGGCCTGAAACGAAGGGTCCATCGCACATATCCTTCGTGGCCTCGCCTATCCCAGAATTCATTGCACGCAAGATTTTTTTAAAAACTTTATTTACATAAGCAGAATGTACAAACTCTCGTGAGGGGAGTAACAAGGAGTTTTCTACAATACTGTACAGTTATGTCAAGAGCAAACGCACTGAAAGGTTTGAACAATAAACCTACAAAAAGGTTTAAATAAAATAAAGGAAAATAAGATATTTAGCCACAATATACAATAAATTATAGTTACAAAGTTTTTGAAACACAAAGTTAATCATCATGACTGGGCTTAAACTCAGGGAAATATTTGAACAGAAGGAACAACTTTTTTAACAGATCTTTTTTTAAAGTTCTACTTGACATTTTTAAGTGATGTGAAATATTGTAAAAATCAATAAAACAGGCAAAGTTTGGTATTTAGTTTCATCCCGCAGAAGATGGGAGGGAAGCTGCAGAGCTACGAGTGGAATATTTGGTTATATTCATGGATTTTTAAGTGTTAAATGGAGTGTTTACTGGTAAGAAAACAGATAATCGCTGTGAAAAATTTTAAAATATGCGAGCAGGCATAAAAAAGAAAGAAAGATTTTGTCTCAGAAAATCCACTTTGATATTATTCATGGGTTAACAAGGGGTTAGTGGGGTGTCCACATTCAGGTAATGACAGATAACTGAAAAGGAATAAAATGTATTCCATACTAGTTCTTCCTCTTTTTTTGTCTAATAACGTAGCTAAAGAAATAATCGGAAAGAAAGCCGTAACTATACAGCTGTGGAGTCTGCCGTTACTAGACAACAAGAGTGGAGCACTATGGGTAATTCTCGTCTGCCAGGATGTCCCATTTCAGCAGCGACCGTTTCAGGAGGCTGCTTCGGAGTGTGCGGACTCTGTAGCCTACGTAGTCTGCGCACTTCAACATGAGACACACCTTTTGAGACAATCACTGCAATCAGGTGTTTCTGTAACGTTTCTGGGGCAGTTTTTGTTTGTTCGTTTGTTTTATTATTAGTATTTTCAATCACAATTCAAAAACAATATTTTATTTCACTATGACATTTTTTATCTATTAGTTTCTTTAGTTTCTTTTTATTTGAATTACTACTCTGAATTTAGCCTTTTCTTTAACTAGAGGGTATGGATGATTTTGAGGATGACTGTACTACTCCAAGCAGAGGGTGACAAGACGACTCTTACTCATGTACTACGACAACAAAAAAGCTGTTTTTACCGTATATGCTAAGCTTGTGAACCCATGCAAGTAGATCTTTAGAATAAAATGTCAATTTGTAAATTAATATTGGCTTTTTAAAGATGACAAAATGATTCCACGATGACCATCTTGATAAATATAGTATACTACACTAAATATAGACTGCATGCTATGGTTTATGATGGAAGGACTTAGGAGGTGATGAGTTCATACACTATAAGAAATGTTGGGAATATTACCCTTTAATATAATTTAGATGACAAACAGATGCAAGTCTGAATGAAGCAGTTAGTTTTAAACAAAAACTCTTTAAAATGCTGATTGCAAGTAATCCCAATTCCAGGTTACTCGTTAGTTGCTGTCTATGTTTGTGTGTCTACGTGTGATAGTTATGACAGAGGACATTCCTTGTGGACTTATCACCAGCACTTAACTGTAATCAGTAGATTGATGAAGAACCAGAATAGCTCAGAGAGCACAAAATGTGATAGTGGCCTAGAAATAGACCGAGTGAGGCTGCATGGTTCTCAGCTATCTGTGTCTATCTGCCATTTTAGTCTGAGGCATCTCTCTGTGGTATTACACTGCAAAAACTCAAATCTTAGCAAGTATTCACCTTATTCAGCCCCGCCCACTTTTTCAACAGAGGCATTTCCACATTGGCCTAGCACTTCCAGTGAGGCGAATTCTCAGTATTGTTCAATGGAAAACATTATATAGAATCAAAAGCCTGATTGAAAAGCTCCAAGAAAACATGTCTGGTTCAGATCAGATGGGCTGAGGGAATCAGATCTCTCCACAAATAATGCTGCGTTCCACTTACCGCGGAACTGGGGGGTGACGTCACACCCGACCAACTTGCGTTCCAGTTCACTGGTCGGTTACCAGTTAGCAGCCTAGCAAAACAACGTGTTTGCCAAGGCTATTGTTATTAGCCATTGTTAGCACAGCTGTCGTTGTCATTCACATATACCACATCACATGCACAAGCTGATGAAGATGATGGAGGACTCTTCCTCCTCTCCACAACACGGTGAAGAATCAACAGAGTGTGTTCAGTGGGAGGCTGCGTCAAGTTCACTGTAGGACGGAGAGATACAGAAATTCATTCCTGCAGCAGCATCACCCTGAAGAACAAGACTGACTGACTGTTATGTTTATTTAAAAAAAAAGAAAAAAAGAGTGAGCTTTTACAATACTGAATTTCCCTTCTGGGATGAATAAAGTATTTTTCATTTCATAAAAAATGTGAATTACGCTACAGCAGCTTCCCCCTTCATCTATATAAACCAATACTACATGTACGACTGATTTAATGCAACAAAATATTAGTAAGCAGTGTAAATAAATGTAACATTGCAGGAGCTTCTAAGACTGCTAACACTGGGCGCGGCCATCTTTGAATCTGAACTCGGAGCTGCGATTATTGTCCAACTTTCTGAGTGGGAAATCCGACTTCGGGGGGCGTTCCAGTTGAAACTTCCAACTCGGAACTGGGAATCTCTGACTTCTGAGTTCAAATGAGTTCACCAAGCAGGCAGCCATGAGCTGCGGCAGGAATCAAGTGAGAGCGAAGCGATCAGCTGATTTCTGGGCGCTGCGGCAGTAAATATAACAGACCACAGTGGAAAATGCCGTCTGATTTTACTGAAAATAAAAATAAAATAATTTCAAGGGCATAAAAATTGGCCATGATCTGCTGCATGAAGAACAAGAACATATTCTTCTGAAAGCCCGTGTCAGTCCAAGTCCAGCCAGCAACCTCTCACTTTGCCTCAAGAGTACCTAACTGCAGTAACAATGACCGACAAGGGTGCCGCCATACATCCAATCCATACAGGAAGTCTCATGCAGAAGTTAGTTAAATACCACCAAGAGTAACTATCTGCAGCTTGCAAACAGATGTGTATGGTGTAGTCAGGTGGTTAGGGTTAGGAGAAGGGTCAGGGTTAGGGTTAGATTTTAGCAAGTTACATGAAAAAGAAACTTCCAGCGTGGATTGGATATATGGCGATGTGCCGTGACTGCATGTGGGTCCCTCTCACTTTGCCTGGGTGTCAGTACAAGCTAGCAGAGCGTGGAGATGCCGGGATGCTCCGGTATAGCAGGGGTGGGACGGTCGTGCAGCCACGCAGCTGCCATATTGACCCTTTTCACTGTGTCAGCTAATACCTGGATGGTTTGAACACACCTGTTCGAACACTTACACCATAAAACAGCATTAAATCTGTTCATGCAGCTCATCCGTGGAACTGCCGCAGAGGCAGTGGTAGACTATCGTAACACAGACTTCCTGAATAAGGTGAATATTTTTATGATTTCTAGTCCAAATATCTTGTCACACTCAAAATACGACAAAATTACTTAAGCCTGGCATACACATAAATTAGGTATTTTTGGCCGTTTTTGAGGCCGATTTTCCAGTCGTGCGAAACAACTTTGAAGATCGGGCCGACTTTTGGCCAAATTAGTGTGGTGCGTCGTGCAGTATACTAGGGGTCACGAAGGGCGATTGGCACCTCACGACGAGCTCACGATCAGAAATCGTGAGTGCAAGAAAACCAAACCTGTTTGAGGCTTCTGGTCGTGGCTCGTGAGTGAATCGTATGTTGAAGCGCGGCGCCACGACCAGACTGAGAGCTCTTTCCTCGGAGATTTTCTACCTCATTTCGCATGCGTGAACAAAAACTGAAGTGCAAACCAGAGGGAAGCATTGCCACTCGGCTTGTCATTTTGGATGGAGATCTCATTGTAGAACTGGTAGCACCGTACAGCCCACGTCTGCCTCAGACGATTCCTCGTCCACACGCGGTTGGCGCCTTTTATTTTTGGCGAATTCTCTCACAAAGAAGAGCTGTCCGTCAAGGCAGCACAGTTTTTGGTGATAGCATAATGTTGCTGCTGCTGTTGTTGTTGCTGTTATTTTTCTTCTTTCTTTCTCCATTTTTCTTCTTCTTCTTCTTCTTCTTCTCCTCCGTTTTTCTTCTTCTTCTACTACTGGCTGTATTCATTGCGTTGCATGTCAGGATTCTTCAAGACCTAACAGCAATATTGTAACTGAACGAAGT